>KK112210.1:280962-291059 GCA_000611955.2 Stegodyphus mimosarum | reverse complement strand
AGTCAAAGCAAAGTAATACCTCAACAATATTAATAATCAATAATTGCAAACGTGCATAAGACATTTAACACAATATCTAGTAAATCAAAATTAAAATAAGAATTCATAGTAGAATAAACTCGAAAATTAAAATGCGAAAGGGAAAATATACAATATTTATTAAAATATAAAAGCTGATCTCCTTTAACTGAAACTTCAATTTAGAATTCACCAGGGATAAAGGAATTAAAGCTATTAATATGTTCCGAAAACATGTTTCGTTCTCCTGGTTAATTTGAGATCAAAAACCGAAAAAAAATTGATTGATTTAAATTTTCATTTAAGATATTAAAATTGACATAAAACCCAAAAAGCGAATCTCAAATGTACGAGCATTTTCCCTACGCGTTTTCGTAACACTTAGAAAAAAAATAAAACATAACATTGCGGCAAATTAACTACTAAAAAACCATAAAGCTTTATATTATGTAAATTGACCTTTAGAAAAAACAAATTGGTCTAAAACCCTCCAAAATCCAAAACAGAAACACAAGTAAACTTTAATTTAAAACTAAATTTTTTTTTATTTTTTATTTTTACATTCATTTTATCAAATTTTTATTTATTTTTATAACATGTGTGATTACTTCTGTTTTACCTGTGTTTAGACATAGTTTTCTTAAACTGAAAATCTTATTAGATTTTTAAGTTGTTTTCGCTTGTTTATGATTTGATACTTTAATAATTGGGGTTTCAAAATGCTGAATTTATTTTATTTCCATGCATTTTTTTAGTACTCCGTCTACCCAAAATAATATTTTTATGCTTATTTTAATCTTTTTTATGTTTTGGATGCTATATTTTGCTATTTTTTACATTACTTTCTTCAACCTATAGGAGTTGGACACATACAGACACATATTATTTTGTCAAATTTTCTAAGATTATTTTAAGTTTTAAACTTTAATTTGTTTCGTTATAGGTTCAGAAACAGGCTGGTTTATTTACTTCTTTTGTTGCACCAACCCCCCTAATGAAGATTTTGTTATGTCTTGCCTCCTTCTTTTTGCAGTTTGCCGTTGTGCTTCTAGTTTTTGGTTTCTGCGTATGGTTTGTTCCGAAGTCAATATGATATAAATATTAAAAGTATTAATTGTGTTACTTTATTTTCCATTATTATCACCACTTATTGCTGTTTTCAGTGATAAATTAGATTACGATTTGAACTGCTTTTTAATTTATAGTTTTCATTTTATATATATGCAAGATATAAAATATGACGGAAATTTATAAAAATTAAAATTTGATTCTAACAGATTGACAACAGACTTTTAAATTAAGAATTTCAATTTAAGCACAACACTCTTCGCTTTGCGTCATTTTCCCTGCAATATACACAATGAGAAATGTTTTGCCCAAACACATTAAGACAAACGGTTAAACCTGAAGGATTAAAACAAGTTAGGATTAAAACAAAGCGTTCGGATCTTAGAAATAGTACTGGAACTAACTGGGCATCCTCTTTCAACACTTCGCCTTTCTGCTGGCAACGTGTCGCTTGCCTAGCTAGTTTCTCTTATGTAAGATATAATTACATATCTAAAATGCAGAGGCGCGTTGAAATCCCCTAGTTTTCTGCCAATTAAGGGAATATTTGCTAAGAAATTTTCGTCGTTCAAAAACAAACGATGTTTAAATGCTAAGCTGGTAGTGGTTCTTACAAAATTCCATTCGATCATCCTCTATACTGCAGTTTCCCGTAATCTACATAGCAATGTTCTCGACTACGATTCAAAAGTTGATTAGTGATTTCCTAAACAAGCTGGCATCTAATATCAAGTTACCTAAATCAAAAGAAATCAACATATCTTCAGTCCGACAACAATAGCAAAAATAATTATAAAAAAATGAAATATGTGTTGCATATTGTGTTTGTGTTTTTGTGTAGTAGCACTTTGTGCTGAAACTATGGTCAGATTAATGTGACTGGTTAAAACAAAAGTACTACTACTCAGTCGTTTTATGACCATAGCCGACTCACCTAATTAAAAAAATCTGATGTATACACCATATTACTTGCTTCTATGGAATATTAAATTATACGCATTTTTTCCTGCATTTCACTTGCACATATATCCTTAATTTCATTAGGTATATTTCTCTTTGAATTAATTCAGTCCTCACTCCGCGGCAAGGCAAAAATACATAAAAACTCAAAATATCTTCATTAAAAATTTAAATATATAGAAAAACATAAAACACTAAATACAGTTAAAACAAATAAAAAACAAATTTTACAATTAAAATTAGAGTTTCTACGGGAAAACAAGTTGGCCAGCAAAAGGCAGATTTTTCTGTGTACAAAACTAAGAGATTAATTTTGGTCACACTCGGCAAAAAGGCACTGAAAGTGCAGAAAGACTTAATTCACTATTCTGCTAAGTTTTAAACTAAACAAATATGGCTGGTATGCTAAAAAAAATAGGCATAACCGCACTTAAACAACATTTAAATTCTTGATAACTCCACGATAGTAACATGCAGATTAACTAAATGTATAAAACCTAATCGGAAGATAAGAATAGCAAAATTCAATCATTTTTAAAGCAAAAAATACACAATTTATAAGCTTATAAGAATAAAGAAACTAAGCTCACTGACCCGAGTAGCAGGTGAAGATACATACACTGCTCGACATTGAAAATGCAACAACAAGAAAGAATGGTCAGAAATTTATGCAAATTTTAGAGTAGACTCACGCCACTGAGTTATGTGAATGATGTGAAATGCGCAGCTCTCTGACGCACGTGAAGTACGATATAAGGAAAGGAACGTGCAGAATGGGCAATATTCGTGACGTTATTTCTGCCAGACGAATTAGCGAAGAAGATTGGTTTTTGTCCCGGAGGATACGTGCAATGGAGAGAATGCCAGGCGGCTGTTAACGAAAGCACTTCCAGCACATAGACGATTAAGGACGGGCATGGTGATCGGACTGAGATTAACGGGTTGGTCCTTACGTGAAAACGCAGCTGATACCCACATGGATGCGAGCACAGTGCATCGGCTATGGCAAACATCGTCCGAACAAGGGAATGTGGGACGTCAAGAGTGACGTCAGCACTCGTGGATCGACACATCCGCCGACAAGCTGTGGCGGTCCCGCATGTCCCTTGAACCGCGATTCTGCAGCATGTGCAAGATACCCTGGATGTTCTCGTGTCGACGAAAACCATTTCCCGTCGATTGGTTGAACGTGGCCTGCACTCACGGCGCCCGTTAAGAAGACTGCCATTGACCCCGCAGCATTGACGTCAACGTTTAGAATGGTGCTGGACTGGAGCGATGTGGATGACAGAATGGCGAAACATCGCGTTATCAGATGAGTCACGCTTCTGTTTATCAAGTGACAGTCACACCGCATGCATGTGTGGCGTCGACGTGGAGACAGATCTAATCCGGCAGTAACTTTGGAAAGCCCCACCGCGCGACAACGTAACATAATGGTTTGCGGCGCTATTGCCTACGATTCCAAGTCACATCTAGTTCACATTCAGGGCACTATGACGGCCCAACGATACTTGAATAATGTATTGCGACTGGTGGCAATCCCCTACCTTCAGGGTCTGCCTAATGCAATTTTTCACCAGGATAACACCCGACCACTCAGTGCTCGCATCTGCCAACATGCTCTGCAAGGTATACAGATGCTTCCCTGGCCACGGTACTCTCCTGACCTGTCAGCAATCGAACATGTATGGGATATGATTGGACGCCGTTTGCAGACTCTGCCCCTGCCTCGTTCAGAACACGAACTGTGGCAAATGGTTGAAAGGGAATGGAGAGCCATCCCTCGGGACATTGACTCTATCCCTAGACGTGTTTCTTCGTGCGTCGCTGTCCGAGCTGGTCCTACATCCTACTGAGCCGACGCCGTTCTCGCTCTGTATTCTGACTATCATTTTGAAATAAAGATCACTTTTTGCTGCTTGCTGTCTCTGTCTTTTTTACAAATTTCATCACCTTCTGACCATTCCTTCTTGGCGTTGCATTTTCAATGTCGTGCAGCGCATATACATATATGTATATATATATATATATATATACTTTTGATATGGCCGATTGCAGCCAAAATAGGAGGTGCACATCTACATAATATAGCTGTCCTATATACAAAATATCAACGTTCTGAGACTACTCGTTTTTGAGTTATGCGAGATAGATACATACGTACGTACAGGCGCCACGAGAAATTCTCTTCAGAATCCATTTAAAATCAGTTTTATAATTCGTTTGGGGAAAAAGAGTCCTTAATGCTGTCTTCAGGTACAAATGTCACACAAATACATCGTTAAAGTGCATTCGATAGCGGTCAAAATGGATATTTTCTTTGAAATATGATACGCAAAACTTTGCGGGTTTACAATACTTACTTTTTTCCTTCCTACAAGGAAATAAAAAATTAAATATGTGTAGTGTGTTATGTCTGTGTGTTTTGTAGTAGTATTTAGCGCTGAAACTACGTTCAGATGAATGTGATTGGTTAAAAAAGCACTTCTACTCTCTTTCCTTGCTTTTCTCTTTCCTCGTATACGAGGACATACGTAACACGTTTTGAAAGTGAAGATGGAAAGGGGAAGTTAGAAAAGGAGCCTCACACTGGGAAATGTTCACATTTGGTAATAAATTGTCATAATTAAAGTCTTTATCATGTTAAAAAGTTGCAATCGGGTAGAAAAAAAAAGAAATTTTAGTGCATAGTTTGGAAAATAATATTTACTTAATTTTGAATAACAGCAGATATTCTAGCATTTCTTAAAGTTAATTTAAAGTCACTTAATAGGTTTAAAGTTTTGAGACTGGTTAGAATGGATAATTTCTGATTTCGTTTTGGTAAGGGAATTCATTTTATCAATTTCAAAAGTGAATTCAGAATATTTTTATTTCCTTGTTCGAAGTAAAAAGGAAGTATTGCAAATCGAATTATCGCGAAAAATTTAGGATATCGTACACTCATGTCCATAAATTAAGGATAATTCGGAGTCACGCGGAAATCGAACTCTAAAATAAATATATCACCTGTAAAATCACTACACACATCTTCAAGAATCATATGCAAATTTCAAGAAGTAACCAGATGGCACCCATGGTACGTCACAATGACGAGGGCAAAGAAGTAAATTGTTCGCAGGCGCTTTATAAGCATTTCAGTGCAATAACCCAATAGTTATGACACAAAGGACGCATTTGGAGGATTTTTTACGTGGTAGAATTATCGGCCGTCTGGAATGTGGGCGTGCCCAACTGGAAGTATCAGACGAACTTGGAATTGCCCAGAGTGTCATCTCCAGGCTTTGGCAACGATTCCAAGATAATGGTAATGTGAGTAGACGTTACACCACAGGTCGCCCCAGAGTTACAACGCCGAATGAGGACCGGTATTTGGCAGTTACTGCCAAAAGAAAAAGGCGGAGCACAGCCTCAGACCTGTCTCGCCAGCTCTCTTCAGCCACTGGTACGACAATTTCAAGGCGCACCGTGTACAGACGTTTAGGGCAGATTATTCTATATGCTCGTAGATCTGTCAGATGCGTTCCACGTACTGCAACTCACTGTCGCCTGCGATTAGCCTGGAGCAGAGAGCATGCATTGTGGATACCGCAACAGTGGGGTTGTGTGATGTTTTCCGACGAGTCCAGGTTTAGCTTGCAGTCTGATTCTCGCCGGACTTTTATATGGAGAGCTCCAGGTACCCGTTACCACTAAGGAAACATCCTTGAACGACACCGTTACGGTGGTGCAGGACTGCTAGTTTGGGGTGGAATTATTCTGGGTTCCAGAACTGACCTGCATGTTCTAATTGGAACCATGACAAACCAAATCTATCGGGACGTCATTCTGAAACAACATGTACGTTTGTTTCGGGGCGTCATGGGCGCACAATTTGTGTTTATGGATGACAACGCCCATCCTCACCGTGCAAACATCGTAAGCGAATGCCTTCAATCGGACGCACGTGTGGGACATGCTTGGCAGACGAGTTGCAGCCCGTCAAACTCCTCCTACATGTCTACTGGAACTTAGGAGAGCATTGCTTTTTGAATGGTGTAATATCCCCCAAGATCAGATCGATAATTTGATACTCAGCATGACTAGGCGTTGTGCGTACTGTATTGCTTCGTCTGGGAGACATACAATGTATTAACAATCATACCAACCATGTAATACTTTTTTTTGTAAATAGGTTTTTGTTTGTAATTTGCTCCAGGGAGAAAAAATCGCTAATTTTTTTAATAATATCAAACATATAGCATCGTTTTTGCTCTTTACCTTTTGTTTAATAAATAAGCTTTACAAATAAGTCAAAGTTGTTTTGCTTCTAACTCTTCCTTTGCCAAATTTTGCATTATCCTTAATTTATGGACATGAGTGTATTTCAACGAAAATATCTATTTTGTCCGCTATCGAATGCAATTTAACGATGTTTTTGATTGACATTCGTACGTGAGAACAGAATAAAAGACTCTTTTTCCCCCAAAATATGATAAACTGATTTAAAATGCATTCTGAAGTGATATTTTGTGGGGTCTGTGCGTACATATGTATGTATGTATGTATGTATTACACATAACGCAAAAACGGTTACTTTCAGAACGTTCAAATTCTGTATATAGGACTGCTGCAACATGTAGATGTGCACCTCCTATTTTGATTACAATCGGCAGCACCAAAAGTATATAAATATATATATATATATATATCCAGTCTGTTACTCGGCTCAGTAAACTCAGATTTTTTTATTACTATATCTTGTTAATTGTGCTTTTTTGCTTTAAAAAGGATTCAGTTATGTCGTTCGTATCTTCCGGTTAATGTTTTTATGCCTTTAGTAAATTTGCAGGCAAGATTTGTAAAATTATCAACGATTTAAAAGTTGTTCAAGTGCGGCTAAGCGTAATAAATTTTTTTCTCATGGTGGACATATTTGTTTACATTTGAAACTTAGGATAATACTGGATTTGTTGACAATCTAGAGAAACTATGCCTCGCAATAACAAATATAACGCCTTCTTTTATTATTGCGAATTAAATCATGCTTAATCCAATCTGGAATTTATTCGAGGAAATAAGTGTTTAAGATTTACTTCATAATTTTTAATATAGACATTTAAAGTGTTTATGTATAATTACCTTGTCGCGAAGTGAGAACTGAAGTAATTAAATGAGGAATACTGAATCGGCTGTGAAAAACTGTTTCTTTTTTTTTTTTTTTTTTTTTTTTGCTTGTTCGTTTAATTTCTTGTAGACATCATTTTAGATTTATCATAGTATTTGAATAGGACATGTGGTAACGTTTAGTGAATTCTCCAAATGATTTACATAATTTTTGTGGATTCTGATGAGTTATAAAATGAAGTAGATGTAACGCTGTTAAGTGAAGCTCGCAACAGAGTGTCGCTGTGTTAGACTTATATAGTGAATTTTAAAGGGTGTATTTATTCTATTGTGGTTTATGCGCTATGGATGAAGTAGATTTAATTCAATCCAATACGTTTAAATGTAATGCAAAACGCATATAATTTAATCTTCCGTACAAGGAATTCATGTGGTGTACACATCAGATTTTTTAATATTTAGTTTTTATTTAAGACAAATATTCAAAATTTAATTACAAAATAAATAGCCCCTTTAATAAATCCTTTTTTAAAAAAATCCATTAATGGTAAATCTTAATTAATGAAATTAGAAACAAATTTATCATATATGTTCTCTTATTCTTTTAAATAAACATAAAACCATATTAGAAACCAGAGAAAAATGAGATACATCAATTGTGTCTATTAATATCAATGACTCAGTTCTTATTAATGACCACCTTTGTTCTCCACGTCATATCTTGTTCTCCAGAATTTTATAATTTTCTCTTTTTCTTTCTCCAATTATTTGTATCTGTGCCACTTTATTTCGTCATGTACCTTCATTTCCATCGCATCAAGCTTTATTCCCAATCAAATGGATTTCACCATATTAATTGTGAGTCTCTTTTTTAGTTCTTAGTTTTGCTAAGGAGAATGGAGGAGAAAAAAGCCTATAATGCCGATGAGAGAGAAAAATTATATTTCCTGAATTTTTACATTTTTATTTTGAGCACTCTTTTTTACCCGATTCTCAGACCAAAGGCCTTTTTTTAAGCACGTTCATTCATTAATTTTGAATGGAGAATAAAGAACGACGAACATAAATTCCCTATCACACAAGTGCGTGATAAAAAGAAAATAAAACGCTACAATTTCCGCCATAGGCACCCAGATCCCAAACGGAGACTCATTACCATCCTTGAGCAGGGTATATATATTCTTTTATTTTACTTGTTCACTTTTTTCAACCTCGGACTTCCTCATTAAAGTGATGCCACACTTCAAAAATGTCTTCATTTTATTCAAATGTACTTAGGAAAGAAAATTAATCCAGAGAAGAAAGGAGAGAAAAAAATAAGTTTGTTAAAAAATGATGAAACCCAAAAAATAATATTTTCTAATAGCACTCCATGAATAAAAGTTAATTATCTCTTAGCTGTGACAGTGTATTGACCTTTCAGCTTCCTTTGACAAAAAAACTCTCTTAAAATATAAGGTCCCTTTGACCATTTTAGAAGAGTTAATGCTTTGTGTCTTTCAATGTTGTATAAAATTTACTCATTCCCTTTGAAGGCTGCATTTCAATACTATTATTTAATCCAATAATACCAATACACAGTCTGTAATTCGTTGACAGAATGATGAAATTGTGCATTTCAGAGTATGATGTATAATAATAATAATATGCAATAAAATGGCATACACTCTATAAAAGTCACTATATTTATTTACCATCGCGACTCTGCATAATATTTAATAAATGAAGTTAACAGAAATTTTGTTAAAACGACACCCCTTTGGACGTAATTTAAAATCTGACACCTTTCAGAATTATCCTTTTTTTTAATTCCAGTTACATTATGAATAATGATGGAAGGAAGCAATTTTTTATATTATCCCTATGGTTAATGCTAGGATTAATAAACTTTAATAAATAGCTCTTATAAAAACATATATATATATATATATATATATATGTTACTGTGAAAGACCGATATTGGAGAATGTCGACTTTCACCGGAGAATGTCAACATTCACCAAATACGTCGGTGAAAGATCGAATATTGCATTACATTCGTGTACATTCGGACCCTCACCGGTGTATGTCGACAATCACAGATATGCTCTGGTGTAGGTCGAAAAGAGAGGCGACTGGCTGTTTCCCATAAATGCAGTTGTAAAAGCAAGGGCCTCTTGTGCAATTCAAAGTCTCATAATAGTTTAAGTTGTTGCAATTAATCAGATTTGAATCACATAATTTAGTAAGTTTTTTATTACTATTATTTTATTTTCTCATTTACTACGTACTGTATAATTAAGTAAGTTTTTTAACTTCTATTATTTTCCTTTCTCATTTTGAATGTATTGTGTGTTTTAAGTACTTGTGTGTTTTTTCGCGACTGAATTACGGAGAAGAAAATATAATATTCTCATATATTCAACATTCACCATTAGTACATGGTGAATGTCGACATTCACTGGTGTAAGTCAGAAATAAGAGTATTTGGAAAATATTTCAGACATACACCAAGCGACTATGTGAATGTTGACATTCACCGGTGAAAGTCGACATTCTCCAGATTTCGGTGTTTCACCGTAACATATATATATATATAGAAAAAGAGAGAGAGATTATGTACATATATGTGAAATTTATCTTATTACTGAAACCAAATTATTTACACTATAAAATTATCTCGATGCTGCTTCACTTAAGAAATGCGCAAAAATTAATTCTTTTTAATAATTTTTAACTCAATTCTTTTGCAGATTTACGTGAACCTGTTTTGTATCTTTTACGAACACCTATTAACGGGGTGAAATTTTGATGCATACGGAAAAATATCTATTTCTTCTTTTCGACATATTTTCTTTCTTAAGGTTAACCCTAGATCAATTGTACAACCTTATTATTGCAAATATAACGTTTCCTTTCATGGCTGGAGCATCCGTTCTCTCCAAATATTAGGTTTTGTTAGG
>KK112210.1:196942-268219 GCA_000611955.2 Stegodyphus mimosarum | reverse complement strand
TATTGTTGTTGCAATAATAATCTTGTACTTTTGAAATAGTTGAATTTGAAATTTATATGTTAAGAAATGGCAATGTTTGAAACGCCAACTCGACAGCTGCGTGCGGTTCTCGCACGAAGTAAGAAAAGGATTTTTAAAAAAAGAGATTCTATTAAATAAAGTTTGCTGTGTTCCAATGGAGTTTGCTTTAATTACGAAACAAGCATTACAGTAAACATTTTATAGGTTATAATTCAAAATTTTTTCGGAAAAATTTATAAAAATTATTTTAAAATACAAATTTTAAAAATAAATCGCAAAATAGGCGAATTTTTTTCGGAGTGAACCTAAATTTCGAAATGTGAAAGGAAGAATCAAACATAAGGTAAAGGCCTGAGGTAAAGTGCTTCGAATACCGGAGAGAGTATTGCTCATTTTTCATGTCTCCTGTTTCAAAAAATAACTAATGACTCTACAGTGGCGCCCGAGCTAAAAAGGTGGTGAATAATGATTCCTTACCACTAGAATTTGGCGACAGGGTCCTATAATTACCATTCGCTCTTTAAAAGGGGTAGTATATAAGGTATTTCTCCCGCCTTCTTCACACGCCTTCGTTGTGTAGTGGTCAGCAAGTAGAGCACGTATTCGAGAGGTCCATGGTTCGAGTCCCGGCGAGGGTATTGCTCATTTTTCATGTCTCCTGCTTCCAAAAATAATTAATGTCTCTACAACTTTAATCAAGAAAGAGATAATAATAAATATATATCAAATTCAATTAGCATATGGAATAAAATTGGCATGTCTTTTCCGAAAATGTCCGGTTTTATGCCAAAATACCTATATTATAACAATGATATATATCAATCTGATATATATCCTAAGTCGGGCTTTCGAGACATGAAAAACACAGTTTGAATTTCGTTAATCGACCTATTAGAACGTGAGATATATAACTATCCTTTTTTTGGACAAGGGGGCAGTGTACTTTCACTTCTTTTTACAGCACGATGAAATCATTTCTTCGAATGTCTTTATTTCATAAATATTATTTAATGGTTATTTTTTGTGCTCTGATAAGATTCAATAGCTAATTCTTATGTTGAGTTTTAATAACAAAATAGGCTACATGAATTGTACAAGTTTCAACAACAATTTACCTCCTTAACAACGCGTAAATTTCAAACTGTGAGAAAATATGAATTTCAAAAACTGCAATTTCTATAAGCCATAGAGAAGAAAAATCCTTTCCGAAACAGAAAAGACATAATACTAACCAATATCTGAGAAAGAATGTCATCAAAATGCGTTACACCAGCCTTGTAGACGTCTAGGATAAATGATAAATTACGATCGAGGCTCGTTAGGGGTCAGAAAAGTCTTGCCTTTTCCATTACTGTTGGAACTTTAATTAGTTTCAACTGTATTGATTCTCTTTGCTTTTTGCCCCACCATGATTGAAATGCAAGTACGCGAAAGGCCAAGCAAAATTCTTTCATTTTAAGAACATATGTGTCTTAATGAACGATTTTTGAGAAATGTCACGATACTTCCACTCATTAGCGAAATGAATTTGGGAAGTGCATTTTTGGTTTTATGCCTCCATGCAGAGAATCTTTTTAGAATCCCAGGAATCAGCGTCCATTAAGTTATTATTGCCATTCTTACGAAACAGAAATTTCATGAAGGAACTATTTGGGAGTTCATTATCCTAACAGTCTCTTTAAATTAGAGGAAGTTGAGTTTGGAGCTGCCGCCAAAGCGGTCGAAACACAACGGCTTCTGAGAGATATCACTGGACAACCAAATTAGAGGAAGTATTTGAATTTGCCAAAATAATAAGAAAATATTTTTGGCAGAAGCGCTGAAGTAATTGAATGCGAATGAAGTTCTATTTTCAGTATCCAATGAAAGAAACACTTTGAATAAATGATTTGTCTCCTTAAATCTGAGGAGGAGTTAAATTTGTGTAATGAAGACCAGAAACTGAAAAGCTGCAATTTTATACTCGCACTTTATAGAAAGGAACTTGAGCATATGCACACAATCGTATAAATCGATACATAGAGGTATAATTATAGACATAAATTCTTATGGAAAGGAAATAAAACCTGTCTAGTATGGAATTTCCAATGAAAACAAAGTATTTTAATATGAATAAACTTCAGTACTTTATGTCGTAAATGTAAATAAAATGTTCAGTACTTGTGTAAACTTTATGAGTAAATGAACTTCAGAATAAAGAACTGCATATTCGAAATAATCGATTTTTCTTTTAATGGATTGATATTACTTCAAATTTAATTAAATTTTTCATGTTCGTTAAGGATGTTAATTCCACATTGTATACATGAGCAGATTTATCATATAAATTAATACATTATGTGAAACTTTTAAAACTTTTATATGGAAGACAAAGTTCGCTTTTACTTTCCTTTATATAGACATCTGACTCACAGTAACCGTTTTTGCTATACATATTATTATAGTAGTTTCATTTAAAATTGCTGATTATATCATTGTTTTCTAAAATCTAGCATTTGTAACTGCTATATAAGTAAACGAATTTCAGCATCAAACCAAATTATTAATGAATGGAATATAATATTAAAAAATCTGATGTATACACCGTATGAATTCCTTGCAGGAAATATTAAATTATATGTATTTTTTCTTGTTTTTCACTTAAACTTATTGGATTCAATTAAATCTGCTTAGCACAATATAGTAAATGCACTTTTTTAAATTCACTATATTTGTTTACGATGGCGACACTGCACTAGGTTCACTCAATAGCGTTACATCTCATTTATTTTATAACTCAGAATTCACAAAAATTACATCATCTAAAGAATTATCTAATCGTTGCCACATGTTCTGTTCAAATACTATAATACATCTAAAACGATGTATAAAATAAATTAAACAAACAACAAAAAAAAAGAAGCAGTTTTTCGCAGACGATTCAGTATTTCTCATTCAATTAATTCAGTTCTCACTTCACGAAAAGACAAAAATGCATAAAAACTCAAAATATCTATATAAAAAACTACGAAGTAAATTTTAAACACTTATTTCCTCGAATAAATTCCAGAATGGATTAAGCATGATTTAATTCGCAGTGATAAAAGAAGGCTTTTTTCTTTGTTGACGCGAAGCTTAGTTTCTCTGGATTGGCAACAAATCCACTATTCTACTAAGTTGTGAACGTAAACAAATGTGGCTGCTATGGTAAACATAAATTAGGCTTAGTCGCACTTAAACGACTTTAAAATTGATCATAATTCTACAAATATTGCATGCAGATTTACTAAAGGCAGAAAACCTTAACCGGAAGATAAAAACAACATAATTCAATCATTTTAAAACAAAACATGCACAATTTACCAACGTATATGAATAAAAATTCTGAGCTCACTGAGCTGAGTAACAGAGTGGGTATATATATATATATATATATTTATATACTTTTGGTGCGGCCGATTGCAACAAAGAAGGGAGGTGCACATCTACATGTTATAGCAGTCTGATATACACAATTTCTGAGGCTACACTTTCTTGAGTTATGCAAGATGCATGCATTCCTACGCCATGAAAAAAATCCCTTCTGAATCCAATTTAAATCAGTTTTATTATTCGTTTGGTCAAATATAGTCCTTTATTACCTTTATGTTCAGATGTAATGCTGAAATATCGTTAACTTGTTTTCGATAGTGGTCAAAATGGATATTTTTGTCGAAATATGGTACCCGAAATTTTTCGTGATTACAATGCTTCCTTTATTTCGTACAAGGAATTAAGAAAGACCCGACAGCCTAAAAATCCTTTGTAATTACAAGCACTAATTGGAAACAAAAGTTAAAAATATTGAAATTAAAAATATAAATAACATGTTGGAATGATTTGAATATAAAAGTTATTTGCTTGATTAAAAGTCTAAATAGACTATCTACTTAACCAATATCCAGAGAGTTTCATATTGAACAGGACAGAATGAAAGCATACCTGTGAAAGCAATAAATAATTAACTTAATTAAATAAAATTTACACACCGAGACTATAGTTATCGAAGTTTCTATAGATGTTCCATGTGTTGGAGTTTTTTTTTCTTAAGTGTTTAAGTTTTAAAGTTAAATATCAAATGAAAGTCAAAATTTGGATAACCATTCTAAATCACATGAATAAGACAAATATTGTGGGTGTAAAATAATGACTCCAACAGAATAATTAAACATTGCGTTGTGAAACTTAAAATACTATTGGGTCCAGTGTTCTAAATTAAAAAGTGAAAACATTACAAGAGATGTGAAAATTAAATATAGGATTTATTAAGAGATAACTGACTAAATACAAATTTTTACATAGGTGGCGGTGGTGAGGAAACAAAATAAACAAAATTTTTCATACCGATTTTGACAATGGTAAGGGTACATGCCGATAAGTGGATACAGAATCATGGCAGTAGACGTCAACAAAATTTACGGGTTTTGCCATTTCACTTGCTTTCTATAAGGAGAGAAAAGAAAAAAATAGTTAAGAAATGATTTTGACATTTGCGTCGCCCTCCATAGGTGCCTTCTCTCATCCATTTCTTCCGACATCGTTCGTTCTATGATAACGCAGACAGCTACTCTCGTGGCTCACAGATAGTACTCTTTTTGTCGTCTCCACGTCTCTCCGTCTGTGTCTCCCCCTTCGTAGCTCGCTCCAAGCCTTTTTCTTCCTTTCGCCAAATGCTCGTTTGGCGATTTGAGATGGTACGAGACAGACCAACTGCCCGGCAACCCCAGGGAAAAAAACACACAGGAAGGTGAAGCCATGTAGTTCGAACTCCAGAAATTGGCGAATAATCGCTGATTCACTAAGGTAACCACCTGTCAGCGGAACTAGCCTCGTCGAGGGGTCTCACTCCAGCACAGAAAAAGCCTGCGAGTAAACAAATCAGCCCGTCCCCTCAACCTTGGCGTATAGTAAGTAACGTTGAAATTACCCTCTCCAGCAGGGTGCAAAAGTTTCCATTGATGGCAGATGCTTCCCAGACCACTGTCTGGCGGGTGAAGAAATTGAAAACAAGTCATAAATCTTGATTCCCCACAAGGCAACGGAAAAAAGTTTTCGAAAGAATTAAAAGATTTGTTCTTTAAATACTAAATAATACTTCAATGGAGAAAAGTACTTCAATTAAAATATAATAATCACATAGATAATTTTCTTAGGTTTATTACAACACCAAACACGACCACCATAGTAAGAAAATAAAAATTACTTCAATTAAAATATAATGATCAAGTAGGAAAAATTTTAGGTTTTCCACAACACCAAAACGACCACCATAGTCAGAAAATATGGATCCCAAATTTAGCAGAAAAGGGGGCACATTAAAAACTTAATTAAAACTTTAAACACCAACTTGTGTAAACAAAACTTTAAAAGAACTTTAAAAAAATGCCCTTAAGGGTCAACTTAACAACAGATTAAACATTAAGCAACCAAGTTAAGAAAAAGTATTAACTAAACAAAAATTTAAATAGGTAACCAACTACCAAAAGTAAAAGAAGAAAAAATTAATTACTCAAGCAACTTAAAAAAAAAATCAGAGTTAACGAAAACTGTCAAGGAAACAAAATTAAATGACAACAATTACTTTTCAATAAGGCAAAGAAACTTAAGTTCAACTACAAAATAAAAACAGATTAATCTTTAAGTCTGAAGCAGAAATAAGTTTAATCATTACAATTAAAACATTTTAATTCACAACTGCAATATGTAATGCATAACACATGTGTGCCCCCTCTGGTAATACGCAACTATTTCTGCGGTGTTCCAATTTCTCCCACACTCGTGATAGAATATCCTTTGTTGATCACAGCAGCACTTCATTTAACCGCTGTTACAGTTGCTGTATCTCCTAGAGAAATGGAGACATAACAACTTTAATGGACCTCTGTAGAAAAATTTATAAGAAGTTAGATCTGTGGATTTTGATGGCCAAAAAAGCAATGGCATATCCTTTGATCCAATCTGGCCAATCCAATGATAGGACAGATTATCGATAATGTAATGGCATATGTTTGTATGCCAATGCAATGGAGAACCGTCTTGATGCAGAATGAAGCCAGGGACCGCTTCCTGCAACTGAGGTAACAACCATTCTGATAGTATACACCCGTTAATGGATTTCGCAGGAATAAAAAAGGACCAGAAACACAACTGTTGGGGCAAAAAAATTTTCATCTTTGGAGAATCACGCTCATGTTCCATTACAAGGTGTGGATGTCCTATGCCCCAAAACTGTAAATTATAGCGATAATCTTTACCAGGAAATCAAAATCGGCTTCATCCGTAAATACAAGTCTGTTCGCGAAACCATTTACTTCCAGCTTATCTTGTAAATTCTACCAGACAGCTTTATGAAATGGTTTGTCGGAAAGTTTTAACGCCTAAATCTGAAAAGCCTATGGCAAAAACTATATACCCTTCTGTAACGATCGCCACACCGTTACACGAGGCACTTTGATTTCAGAACTCGCCCTACTCGTTGATTATGTGAGACTTCGTAAAAACGTTTAACAAATTTTTTTAAACCATTTCGGTTTGGGCTGCTGTTAGTTCTGGGCTAATTTCTTAAACAGGTAGCCCGTGCTCTGAAACTGCTTCACCTAACGTTGGATGTTGTGAAGATGCGGAAATTCCTTACCAAATTTTGTACTAAAATTCCTTTGAGCTACGATAAACGACGATGTATTCCAGCACACAGTATGTTTTCTCCTGCTGGGCCGCCGCCATTTTGATTATGAGTACCTCTAGCGGCTGTTTTGTAACCAGAAGATATTGCTAGATAAAACTTGTATAATTGTAGTTTCAGAATTAATTTGCTTCGGCCGAATAAATGAATTATAGGTTTTATGCTCTAATATTATTTTGCCCCATTCAGGGTGAAACACCCTTTTCATGAAGGTATTTATGAGAAATAAACTCATAAACCTCATGCATCATCATGCAGCATCAATCATCTCATGCATGGTGAACATCACGAAAAATTCTATGTTTCTAATTCATTCATGGAGATTCGAAACTCCAATCGAAATATCAGTGGTCAAGAATTTTATTCTCTCGACCTATAGTGGGCGGTGTAAGAAAGGTTTTAATAATTACATATAACAGAACTCTAATTTTAGGATGTAAAATAGGTTGGGCTGAGGAAACAGTTTTCTTTTTGTCGCTATACACAGGTACAGTTACCTATCTGCTAGCTGTGCGAAATGAACTAAACCGTTTTTATATAGAAATATGCGTTCTGTTCGCGCACTGCACTCAAACTTTTAAAAAATAACATTTTGCAGGTGTACCGGTGACATCAGGGACACGAAAAAGGTTTAAAATTCGTAATTTCAAGTTATTTACTATTTGCGCAAAACGGTTTTAAAAATACAACATTTTCCAAAAACAGCAGAGTTTCGCAATTTGTTTTAATTTTAATTTTTAATTTTTAGTAAACGAAAGGTGAATATATTTATCATTTTTTATTTTGTCATTTCAAAGTGAGTGTCTTAAAGGGACATTTTTGGGAAACTTTTCACATAATACATCTTGATAAGAGGGTCATCCTAATTAAATCGTCTCCTGCGTCGGCGTCACATACCTTTCTAGGTGCTTCCGTCACAAGTCTGACAAACCGTTCTGCAGCTTGAGTGCAAGAAAGAAAGCTTTGAAAATTCGTTCACAGCGATGTGTTAGTCTTTAACAAATTCTTAATCTCCTCATCCGTAATGTTCCTTGGTCGTGGAGGAGATGAGATATTGCAATTATTTCAGCAAACTGTATTTAACAAATAAAAATAAAAACTTTCACACAGAATTTAAAAATTGAATGAAAAAAAATGATTGATTAAAGTACAATATAATAAAACAGATATAATATACAAAATTCTGAAAGCTTTCAGATTTTACATTACCCCAAAAAGGGTCGTTGTTTTAGCGTTTTGTATGTTACCTTTATATATTAAATATCATGTTCTTCGCACTTGAACCACAAAATTCAGTTCAACAGCAATATACGCAAAATAATTTTAAAATTAGCATATCTTTAGAATTTCCGATAATAAGATAGATAAAAATGTTTTTCTTTCGTACAATGCCGCCATTGCTCCCTTTGAAATCGCAATCTTAAGACTGTAACGTACTATTAAATATTCTGAACCTTACACTCTCTGAAGTTTCTTCCATTTTATTGAAAACGCCCTTATTAAATAGAATAAGGCATTTGTTGAGGACATCCAGAGAAAGTGTGATTACATTCATGTTAAAGACGGGAAAACCATTGAAGCCAAACGGCGGCCGAGCTGTAAAATCGCTCAGCACTGATAGTTCCGTCCTGACTTCGATTCTAAGCAAACGGGCGAGTGACATCTGCGATTTCGGGGTTTTCTCTATGTGTAACGTGTATACCAGCCAGTTCCTCCAGTTTTTTTAAGTTCTCCATAAAGAAATTTTTTCCTTTAGTCAGCCACAATATCCTTTGCCATAATCAATTGAACCAAACCAAACGGGAAACCTTGGAAACAATTATAGAGTCACTCCGCATGCGAGGCTTCTAGCACGGAACAAACTACCAATATTCACTGCTTTGTTTCATTCTCCCATTTGTGGTAGAAATAACTGAGTAGCTAAACACGGATGTAAAGTAAAAAATTTTTTAAATTATAATTGCTAACTCTCAAACCCATATTTAGGATTTTACAAATTACAATTGCTAATTCGCCCATTAGGGAGCTAAAAGGTTAAAACATTTGAGCATTGATAGTCCGACTCGAATTGGAATCCTGTCAAATAAGTTGGCTGCATAAGTATTTTTATGGTTGTCTTCATTTAAATATGTACCATTTTCTCATGAAATGTTCTTTTAAAAACTGTTTTGCGAGGTATCTCTTCCTCAACTAACAGGCCTTTTACTCTCAATAAAGATAGAGTTCGATCGTCTCAAATTCAACCCTGGCTGACATTCTTCAAAAACACATAGACTCGCCCAAAAAAGGCGTTATTACCTACGATGCGAAAGGTCACGTAAATGTCTTTTTTTCTCCGGAAAGAGAAGAGAAAGTATGTCCCCATCCTTCCAACCCTATTTTGAGAATAATTCGGTCCGAATGGCGGATGCCTTTTTGTGCTCATGGTCACTGATGATGTGGTCGAACTATAATAATCGTATGCTTTTCGGTATTCCAAAACCTTTCAGCTACTTTAAAAATAAATAAATAGCTAAAAGAGAAAATATTAAGGATGATGTAAAGTACTTAAGAGTCCCAAAAGTAATAACTTTTTACACTGCATTTAGATTATCATGTGAAAGAACGGAACAGTAGGGTAACGAAACAGCTGACGATCTGGCAAGAAAAGGTTGTGATCTCCCTACACCCACTTCCACTGATTTATGCCCATCCAAAATTCATGCCTCTTACAAACATAAAAGTAACACGGCATGGAAAATTTCTCCTGTTCACCAGTGGTATTTCGGTGAACAACCAGGCCTGTCACTTCTGAGTAAAAGATCTAGGCCTATCCAAACGGCCATGGTCAGATTCAGAAGTGGGCATCTTCGATGCATGAAGATCAAAGAGGGAGAAAAGACCTTCCCTTCGTGTGTCTGTTCCCTCCCTGCCTCTCCGGCTCACCTACTGGATTGTATAGGGGTCTCCCTGAGACAGCTGTTGGCTGAGAAGGACGACATCTGCGATTTACTTGCGCGGCAAGGTCTCTTGGACTTTGTGTAGGCTTTGCTTCCCCAAGGGAATTTGTAACAACAACAACACACTATCATGCATGTATTCTTAAAAACGCAATTATATGCTTCTTCGCTTCATCATATTTTTAAACTTAGATTTCTCATTCATTTTTTTTATATTTAGCCTTATAATATTAATCCACCAACCGCGGGCAATTAATTCTGCGTACTAGCCTGGGATCAGTTCCTGAGGATATGAAATTCTAGCTCAAATGTCCAGTTTCTCTCAAATCTTCCATGAAGACATCTTTGTCCTCACCTGAAACAAATAGCCTTTCTATGCTTTGCATAAAACAACCCAGCTTCATTCAAATTCAATTAGATCTTATAATTAATGTTGTGAAAGATTCTTTATGAATTTGAGTATTAATGTAAATACCTATTGCTAATTCGCCCATTAGGGAGCTAATAGGTTAAACATTTGAGCATTAATAATCAGACAAGGGTTGAAATATTGATACCTGTAAGCTGCTTGAAAAAAATATGTGTATGCATTAAATGATTTTTGCAGAGTAAGAAGAATTTTGTAATTTTCTTATCGAGGTTTGACTATAAGCATAAAAATTTTCACATATTTAACAAAATAAAAAATAATAATAAAATTTATTAGAAAGCATGGTTATAAGCCTCTAAATTGGGGTAGAACACAGTTTTAACTGTAGAGTATTAGTAATTAAGATGGTTTCCTCAATTTTTAGTAACAATATAACTTATGCTTCGAATAAGAAGACGGAACATTTAGCAATATGTGCCGAATTTGATTGCAGAAAAATAATAACACATCAGAATATCATACCCAAAAAGTGCTGCCTTAACTGCCAAAACCCAACCAGTGAAATCAAAGCACGGAACCGACGGATCTAAGTGAAGCAGAAGAAATGAATGCAGGTTCTCAACTTTAATACAGCATCCAAAGGCACATATCTTGTGCGAATGGCCTGTACAAACTGTGCATCCCGTATAATCAGATCACGCCCCCTAGCACAGGAAATAAGGTATGAGGCAAGGCAAGAAAGACATGTCTGCTACACGATGACATGTCGTTTTTACGATCAGAGTATTCTCCCGAGTGGGTCATTGTTTTGTCTGTCTAACGGTAAACCATAGATGTCTGCGGCTATAAGGCTACTCTCGGTAATCCCAAGGATACACGAACAGCATGATTTCATTTTCTTAGACTAGTCTTAGCTTTCACATGACTTATTGTTGCGGAAAATTCGGCGGTTGCGCCTGCATGTAAGTTTTCCGGCATAGCACTAGGGTTGCCATAAAATAGTGTATGAGAGGGTTGCCAGATTGGCGACTTTATCGCTCATTTGGCGACCAAATAGGCGATATCCCATGGTCCAATCGGGAAGCTTCTAGAATAACTTCCTGTCGAGATATTTCTCGAAACCTGTGGAACCTAAGGAAAAGCTATATAAACCCCTGCGTTTCTGAGAGCCGGTATTGTGAGAATAGCTGCTTACTGTGAGTGCTAAGCTACGCGAGAGTTCTGTGAACGGAAAGCGATCGAGATAGTGCTTTGCCGTGAAGCTACTTTTACAGTATAGCTTGACAGTGTATTGGTGATTGTTCCACGGTGTTTATTATAAGTTTAGTGTTGCCGTGAAGTGTGTTTTCGAAATTTTCAATTTTTATAGTTACAGCCTGAAGCTGTGTTGCTGATTGTTTCAGCGTATTTATTGTAGATTTTCGACGATTTTAAAGGTAATTTTGGAACTGTGCTGTAAATAGTGATTCTTGTAAATAAATTGTGCTTTTTATTGTTCTGCATCGTGTTTTCATCGGATACTCTCAAATCCACGAACCCGTATCACGCAACAATATCTCGATGCGTATGTGATGCCTATATCACTCATTAGAACCTTTTCTTTAGCATCATCATGTCAATCCAGTACCAAGACTTACATTAGGGGATACGATGCTGAATTTTCTTCGCATCTGGACTCGCTTCTGGAAAACTGAGAAGTCAGTATTATATTAGATGCATGCCAACGCCTATAGTTATCTCCGTATCTTCAGAAGAATCCGCAGCCCCCTATTAATAATACAGGTTTTTTCTAAATGAATATCGTGTTTTTGCGCTTTGTAGTTTTTATTACGTGAAACTTAAAATCGTAATAATTACATGAAATAAAACAGGAACGCAAACAGTTCTCTTTCTTGGTATGCGCATGCTCCAGAAATCTCTAGTAGCAAAAATAGCGACTACTGAACAAAGAACTTTTTGTTTTCTGCAGTTTGCAAATGCAATACCGAATCTGTAGTTACTGTTCAAAGTGCGTTCCAGATTAAGTTCAGATGCGATCTTCCAGGTGATAATAACATGCGTAAATTGTATGATCAGTTTGAAAATACCGACTGTCTTTGTAAAGGGAGAAATACGGGACGGCCAAGGTTTCGTGAAGAGAGTGATATTCTTCTAAGAAGAGGTTTAGTTCATAAAGAATCGTGTGTATGTGCCTGTACTACCAGCTGACCTACCCGACCTAAGAAACAGAACTGAAGCAGCTGCTGCACTAATTATACCACAGACACAAATAAACGTTTCGGAAGAACTGGCCTATCGACTTGAACGCGCTCACATTGAAAACTTGTAAAATTGTAGGTAAACTGTTTGAGTTGCTCTTTCTTTTCATGTATTAATTATAATTTTACGTTTTACATAATAAATACTACAAAGCGTTAAAATCATCCTATTCATTTAGGAACACCCTGTATACTGTGGGATAAAACATCGCGATGTCTGACACTTCTTCGATATAACGGATACAATTGAAAAAATAGCGCACACCAACTATTTCCATAAGGTGAAAGGATGTTATCCTCGCATGTTAACTATTTAAAGCAAATACCCGAGCGACTCACGGCATAGCAGCTGGAGAAGATAATCCAGCCCAGCCCAAATCGCCTTTCGAAATTACTTTGAAAGATCCTTAAGTCCGCAGTTCTTACTTGCTTACAAATTTGTGCCATTTGCTATTTTAAATTTGTATACTTTGGGAGAAAGACGTTTTGCATTTGTTATTAACATGATGGAGCATATATCCATTGCATAGTTTGCGTTCAATACTTGGCATACTTTACAGTATAATCGTGTAACACTTCTTATGAACACAACTTATAACTACAGTGGTTTAAAATTCAAACTGCGTGCACGGTCTGAAAACAACTGACAAGCCAGAATTGTTTTTTCGTTTATTTTCACAAAATAAAAAATGTTTATTAAAATAACGAAAATATTTTTAAAAAATTTAAAATTTCGGTTACTAAGATTTTGCTTAAAGTTAGATCTATTTTATACCTGAAATCTAAAGTTTGGTAGTTGCAAGGGATTTTTATCGATTGCTCAGCATAATTCAAATACGTTATTCATAGCTAGAATATTCTCTCGAAAACATGAGACATGGAAAACACAATTTGAATTGTGTCAATCGACCCAATAGAACTTGAGGTATAGAACTGCCCCATAATTTTTTTCGCAGTGTACATCATTGCAATTCCAAAAGTAATGATTTCGTAATGCGTTATCTCATTAATAAAAATTAATGTCGGATTTTAGAACTGGAACGCTAGGTGAAATATGAATCCAAAATCTATTTATAAGAGCAGTTTATTTCTTGAAACTGAAAACGTGAATAGTGAATTTATATATCTTCCAGTTACGAAAATAATTTGAATGTTGTCTTATTATATTCCTGAATATTTACAAAATTAAAGAGAAGTAGAAGAAGAAGAAAAAATAGCAGACGTTAAGTTTACGCTTTATTAAATTAGATATTACATACACAATATTTTGAAAATTTACGCTTATTAATTTCAGAAACTTGAAATTTCATCGTAATTATACAATTAAAATATTCATATTATAGTGAAATATAAGAGCCGGTAGAAGATTAAAAATGAGTGGAAGATACTTGCGGATAGAAACTTACGCTTTCTGAATAGATTCGGTGTCACTGATTATAGTATCAACGACAGAGGCTGCTGCAGTAATATCTCTCTGAACGACAGACTTAATTCAGATGACTGCATAATTAATGAAGTTTTAAGCAAATTTTAGACGAACGGGAGGAACTAAATTCAATTTCAAAGGCAATCTTCCTCAGGTATTTGACAGCAAATTTCTACTTTGAAATCTACATATAGTGCATAATAAACCCAACTTAAGGATCATGTCAATAAATTTTACATATTTGAAGATAATATTTTTGGCATATTTTTATTCAGTTACAGATATGTTTTGTTAAAAATTGTTAGAAGTTCGTTAGAAATCGCATGTTCTAAAATAAAAACGCTTCTTCGGTTTCGAAATTTTCAATTTTGAATAATCGAACATTTTAGCTGATAAATTACTTCTTTAAGATAAATTATGTACTTTTTATCATCTTTCCTGCAATGGAATTAACAATTAAATGTTTGTCATGGTTAGTTATTAGTCAGGGACATAGTGATCAAGTATTTGCAAAAATGTCTTCTACTTCGGATGTGGACTCATTTTAAAGATTTCTTTGAAATATTACTTTCGTCAGATAGAATGTGACGTATACAATTTAGATACACTTTTAAAACTAGCCAAAAAAACAACCTTAGGATTGATGTAAATTTTGAAAAAAAAATCTGTTGATTTTGGGAGAAATTAGATGTAATTCCCTCTTATTCAGAAACACAAAGGTTACAAAAACTACGCACTTATCTTCAGAGTAAGCGTACACGTTGGAAGAATGGAAACAAGACACTGGATAACTGACCCATTTGTCTTAAAATGTTTACAAAAGCGATAAGGTTCAGAGTTGACGAACGACAGTGGCGACACCTTTAATAAAATTAAACTGCCTCCTTTTAAGACCAGGACGCCAGCTTTGAGAATAAAACAGTCAATGTATTGATTCATAATCTCTCTTATCTATCAAAGAATAATCAGCATCATCTTTCAAAAATTCTGCGAATAATTAGGAAATGACTTAGGAATCTTAGGAAATACCAATAATTAGGAGTACGATCTTAAAGTCAGAGTAAAATTGGAAACAAGGCAGTATTCTCATAGAAGTTGCAAGAAAAGTTGCCAATTTTGATTCATTGATAATTATTTGCTAATTTCTAATACTCCAATTATTTCTCAGCTTTTTATCATAGAAAATTTAGAAATTAACATGAAATGTTTAACTACAATACAACAGATAAGATAATTTATCAAATGTTTCAGCAGTAACTTGAGCAATACAAAAATGTATAGTCGTAAAGCTAACGGTATACCAGTATATTAAGCATTCATTAAATATCTCTGAATTATATACATTTTATCCCTTTCATAGTTTATTAAATTTTTTTTTCATTTTTTTTATTGGAAAATGGAGCTTGAAATACAACCAGAATGACAGAACAATAAACGTTCAATAAATAATTCTAAAATCCGAATTAATTTTAAATGTCTTATAAAATGCATAAAATATCGCTCAGCAAGATAAAGGCAATAGTCAATTTTCCAAGAACAGAAAACTGATTGAAAATACGAAGCATATGATAAAAGTATATTTTTGAAAAAGACAAGAAATGGAAGAATCAAATAGGTCAAAAATCAAGCTCTGATATTAATAATAATCAGTTTACAAGAAATTAACTTGATAATATAAAAAACCGTTGCTACCTGTACATTTTGGAATACTAAACCATGCATATTGACGAATGTTCGTCAACTGTCAAATAAAAAATGCGTTTATTTTGTATATGCAAACAGCTTTTTATCCGCAAGGCACTGAATGGGGTATTCGATAAGGTTTCTGTCGATTTTTTCTGAGTCATCAAAAAAGGCACGTTGTGTTGTTGCTTTTGTGACTGATGTCATTTACCTGGCAATAATATCAGAACAAGCCGACACATTCATCGTGGCAAGGATACCAAGATTGCGCCTGTCATTGGCAAGAGCCTTGAGTACCATAAAGGTGACAGTACGACTTCACTAGTTTCGCCCCCCTCCCAATTTTGATGGTGAACACCCCGAATGGGACAGTTCTGAGGGTCTCCCACCGCTGTTTCCCTACCACGAACCTCTTTAGAAGACACTTGGATCACCATACATTTAGAATGCCTCCATGCCTCAACGACCTATACATTTACAAACATTCACTCTTTCTCCGGGATTCGAACGCAGGCGCTTCGGTACCACAATAGGCTCCGCTAACCACTACCGTCTGGGTGGCTAACAAAGACATTTTGTAATTGATTAATAATCAGAGACGACTGTGGTTTAAAATTAACATGTCTGTTTAATGTGTTCTAAGCATATTCTATCGAATTCAGTTCATGGGAAAATGAACCCATTCTATATGTTCTATTGTTTCTGCTTTAAGGGTATGGTTCACTAGGAGCACGGACTGCATTCAGATGTTATCATTCATATAATGGGCCAAATTACAAATGGCAGCATTATAAGGCAAAATCAAATGTCTAAGATTTTCGGTTCCTTTGGAGCAATGACAAATCCGTTTCGAATAATTTATCAATCAATATTCCTACTTAATATTGTTCCTTGTCAATCTGGACTCGTCGGAAAAGAGAACTTATTTCCAATCAAACGTTCCTGAATTCCATTTTTCTCCAGGCCAAGTTCTTCGAGACTAACGGTATTGAGAGATCATCAGGACACAAATAATTGTTTGTTTACATACAATCTTCATGCCCGATGACGTTTCTGAATATATTCTACTGATGTTATTCTTCCTGTTGCCTTTGCAACTGGGAGGAGTCTGACATTTTCCGAAGGGCTGTTATTCACAAATAACGGTCATCATCAGAGAAGATAGTACATGAGCCACACTGAATGTGACGTCTTCGAATACTTTCCATCTGTTCCAGCCAAATCCACTAGCGTGCCATTACGCTTTGTCCAAGCTTAATGGCTAAAGTAACGATCCATTAATTTCGACCTCTTGTAGCTTTCCAACAGTTTGTAAAGCAGCACTTCCAGCATATCTGTGTTAATTATGCTAACAATATGCTGACGTGATAAGCTGCTTCTTGCGCGAGACGTGGAACAAGAATTTCTTTTTGGAAGAGTCAATCATTTGCCTTATTTCCTTACCTTTCTCAGTTTTGACTTTATTTATATTAATTCATACTTCAAGCTGCTTTCCACAACTGTCTTATCGTATGCGGAGAGATCTTTCTGATAGTTTAATAACGTTTTATGCACATGCTAGGCTTCAAATCAAATAAAAAGGATGTAATTTTGTTGATTGAAGTATCTATTTTGAAGATGCTGTAGACAACATATAACGTAGTCATTTCCAGTAATACGATGTTATTTCAAAAAGTAAACATTTGTTTCTAGTAAAAAAATAAAGTAACTAAATAATCAATTAACCAAGTTAAACTCACTTACTTAACATACTTAACTCACGTACATTAACTTCTGCTAAATTTCTAGCCAAATTTTTACTTTTTGTCAACTTCATTTAAGACCTTTTAAATTTAAGCAACTTAAAAAAACCCTAAAATTTTTCATTAAATTTAAATACTTAGTTAAATGTACATTTAAATACAATAACGAATAAAATAACGAGTTTTTAGCTTGTATTGTATGATAATAGTGACTACTGTGATATGAATGGTTAAAAATTGCAATTAACAATGTATTTTCGCCTAAAACGTAAAACAGAGATAAATCTACGAAAACGTTTGCTAAATGTATTTTCTCTTAAAACATGAAATGGAGATAAATCTGCGAAAACGTTTGCTAAACCGTTTACAACTGCCTAGATAAATGTTAGAACCAATTTTTATTACTTATAATAAAATATACCTCGAAATCACTCTCCATTTGCAGTCCTAATAATTATAAATAATTATGCTTTCCTTTTTTGTTCTTTTTTTAGTTAAAAGCAATTTTTAGGGGTAAGCACTTCTTTCAGAAGCTTCAAATTTAAGAGGAAAATATGAAAAGCCCTTAAATGAGGAAAAATATATGCTGTTTTCGGAGCAAATAACTGCTTAGCAATTTGTACGTAAGGCACGTCTTCGACCGTATCATTAAATCGTTTCTCTAAAAATTACGCTGCACGCATTAAATATGTATCTTGATTAATAGTTGTACATTAAGTAAATTACACATTTTCCACAGAGGTATGGAGTTAAGTATAAATAAAAGATGGCATAATAAAACAAAATTTAAATCTTCAGGAAACCCAAGTAAAAATTCGCCATTTTTAATTATAAGAGGTCACATGAATGCTTTGTCGGAGAACGTTTTTAGTAATCTGAACAGAAATGTGTTCTAGGTCCGTGCTTTTAAGCGAAGAGATTTAACCGCTTGGTTGGAATTAATAATGGAGAAGTGATCGTGATTTAACACATACGTTGAATATCGCCTTCTGGGATTTAAAAAGATGGATTTCAAACTCCTGTATATGCTTTGTTGCAGACAGGAAATTCATCTCGAGGGTTTTTCGTGCTGTTTTGAGGCTTTCTCCTTATTGTAATGAATCGTCTGGTAATTAATCAAAGCAATATACAGCGTCAAAATTATGACATTTTTTTCTTGGAACGTTAAAAGTCATTACTATAAAAGTCAGAAATTTAGTATTTTTTGTAATTTACTTAAATGACGAATTTATTAGAGAATATTATTTAACCAAATTCTGATATTCGCCAATCCAGTAAACCCTTGCCGAAAGCGCCGGTTACGTCATTTAATTTATTGCTGGTACGACAAAGTGGCATTCCTCAAAGTTAACTTTCTACGGCGAAAAGAATAGTTCTTAGGCGTAGTTAAAATTGAGGAAATTTGTAAAATTTATCAATATTATTGTAATATTAGTGGAATTAAAAGGTAAAATGAAAACAAAAGTTAATTGAAAGGATTTCTTTTATAAACAGGGGAATATTTACAATCATTATATATAATTCTTTTCTTCTAAAAAGCTGGTGATATTTGCTCGGAACAATGAAGGAACTCGTTAAACGTTTCATAGTAAGGAGTGTAACGGTTTTCAGCATCTTTTGTAAAATATACTGTTCTACCTCTATTGCAAAATCAGATAGTTCCTAGGTCTTTTTCTAACAATTCATTTAACTTCTTGTACGTTAACGTTCTTTATGTTTTTCCTCATGGCTGCTTTAACAGTCGGCTGGTATTATAAGATAATCCAATTCTACATTTTTCATTCTGCGATCGTCATTCTCCACTAATTCTTTAGTTTCTCCTTTTTCTATATCTGAAAATCCTTCGCCGCCTATTGCTTTTCTAACTTGTGAGATTTCCTTGGCTTCGCTTTTAATGGATGGAAATCTTGTAAAATCATTTGCAGCTTCTGGAAATGGCTGATTTGAGCAAACATTCATTATTGATGAATTCATGCGAGTTTAATCATTTTAATGCAGTGCCTTATGTTGAATTGCTTCCAAAAAATAACATTAGTGTTCCGTGCTTTCCTTCGTCAGTGCTTTATTGGCACAGATGTAAACATACCTGACATAATAGGCTCTGAATGTTTTTATGATTCTTTGATCCATTGGTTGGATTACGTAAATGGTGTTTGTTGGAAGGAATAAAACCTCATAACTTAGATGCAATGCTATGAGGGTTTCAAGACCGTATCCTGGAGCATAATCGAAAATTAGGAGAGCTTTAAAGCTCCGGTTTCTGTTGTTTTAAGTCATGTTTAACTTCTTTATTGAATGAATTTTCAAACCAGTCATTAAAAGGAACTATCGCAACACAGCCGCGTGTAATTGAAATTCTCACTTTGTATAAATTAAACGAAGGCAATTAGGATAACACATCTAGGAAATATCACATTCTGTAAGTCCGCGTTCGGTAAAAATTTACTATATTCAAATATATCAAACTGGTGTTATAACATTCAAAGTTTATTGATGCATTCTTTGCATTTTTCAAAATGGGATAATATGACTTTTAGAACATTTTTGCAATGTTTTACCAATGGAACAGTGTTATTTTACAGTATATTACAGAAATAAAAGTAACTGCGAACTCTTCATTTGATGCTATTATAAACATGTCGATTTATAGTTTGCTAAATATGCCTAAGATGATCGAAAACATAAAAAAGGAGGAAAATATTTCCCTTGTAATATATGGTAATATATGCTAGCACAGTAAGACAGGAACGTATAAAATTAATGAATTTTATTGCTTAGATTATTAGTTTTTTATCTACAGTTACGCCCAGCAGATAAGGTCCTACCAAGAAGAATGCTGAAGAACCATCGTAGCTACTAAAACAACTGCAACATAGACAAACAACTAAATATCTGTAAGCTTTTCTGTGGACGTCGATTCAATATTATATACGGATTTGTATATATGATACACATTCAAATACATCAGGATTTCTAGAGTTTATTGATTATATTTATTTCCATCTTTAATAGCACATTAACTATAGTTTACATACACATTGTGTTAAAGACCTTACATCAATAATTAGCATATTCTTAACTTTTTAAATGTTTTTTAGTACTGGCTTCAGGTAACAAATAAAGTCTTACACCCAGAGTAATGCACGATATATCAATAACATAACAAATCTCTATTAAATAGATTTCTCTCTTTCTCACTCTTTCTGTATGTATAATAGAAAACGTTTCATATACCCTCTCCAAGTAACAGGAATTCAATTAAAACCATGAATTAACAAAATATTTTAAGTATTTTAAATTATTCAGTGTTTTAAATTAGTATTTTCTAAATATCTATTGCTTTAAAAACATGCAATGAAAAACTATAATCGCAAAAATACCAACATCAAAATTAAAATTTAAACGTTGAAATAGAAGCTATTGTCATCGATCGCAGATTAATTGACTTATCAAGGGGAATAAACCAATCTACCATCAATTATCAACGAAATTAAGTGAGAGTGTTTCGTATTTCTTCCAAGTAAGCATCAAATTAAATTTCTGCAAATCATAGTACGAATAATACTAAATCAAAATAAAGACATTAGTCCATTTTAGTCAAGAGAATTTATAAACAAAATAAATTAGTAAATAACTATTTAATATTAAGTTGCTCACTAAGAACACACCTAAACTATACTTGTAGCTTCTCATTTATTCGACTTACTTATTTTAAAATTATCTATATATAGCAACATATTAACTCTAAATTGAACTAAGCTACAAAATGTTTTGAAAACATAAGTTCTAAAGAAAAATATTAACTATTAATCCGACATTTTATATCTAAAATCAAATGGAATTCCAGTTTGGTTTTCTACAGCGCTATGCGAAAATTTATTCTCATAGAACCTGCAACAGAATTTTCTTATTAACTTCGTTTCATTTCGAAACAGGTTAGGTTAAGTAAAAATGATTGCGTTAATTTTGACTCTGTTTCCTTATCCTACTACAAACACAGCTATCAACCGAAGTAAACAATAATACCCTTAATTTTTCAAAGCAAGCGTGAATATTAAATCAAAAAGGTTAAAACTCCATTAATTTTGTCAATTCTTTCAAATGCTTGAAGGTGGAAACTCGGATAGAATTATGAAATCTAATGCAATTTTGACAGCAAGCATTAAATCTCAAAATGGAATTTGACACTAACGTTATTTACACTAGTTATTAAAGCACAATGCAGTAAAATCTCATGAAACCGGTAAACAGTTAACTGGCGATAACGATATTTTAAAAGTCTAAATTTAAATCGGAAATTTAATTATCTGAGATTAAGAAAAATATGTAATAGGCTGACAATCTAAAGACGTAAATCTTAAAAATTTTTGTGGTATGTCGTTTTTTGTCAAATGCAACAAACTTTATCCATTAAAAAAATCTATTTTCTATACAGAATATAAACAACCGATCTATTTTATGCATTGGCGTGTGAACTTTGGAGGGAATTTCCACGATGTTTGAAAATAATTCACATTAGAAGACATATTTACATTGTCTCTAGTCTGTGAAAACTGTGATAAAAGTTATTTTGTATCACTTTTAGCGCAAAATGGGACCTTTCATCATTTCCATGAATAACGAATGACGAAGATTCTACTGATTTAATATTTTTGCTCCCGGGTCCGACATCTTGTCACTTCCTTGTACGAAGTAAAAAGGAAGTATTGTAATCGAGAAAAATTTCGGGTACCATATGTCAACGAAAATATCCATTTTGACCGCTATCGAATTCAAATTAACGAGTTTTTTGCGTGACATCTGTACGTAAGGACAGAATAAAGAACTCTTTTTTCCCAAAGAAATTATAAAACGCATTTAAAATGAATTCTTTAGAGATTTTGTTCGCGTCCGTGCGAGTGCGCGTACGTATTTATATGTGTGTATGTATGTGTCACACATAACTCAAAAACGAGTAGCATAAGAATGTTGAAATTTTCTATATAGGACTGCTATAACACGTAGTTGTGCACCTCCTATTTTGGTTACAAACGACCGCACCAAAAGCATATATATATATATATATATATATATATCCACTTTTTTACACCGCTCAATAAGCTCAGTTTCTTTATTCTCATGAGTTTATCAATTGTGCATTTCTTGCTTTAAAATGCATGAGTTATTTTGTTCTTATCTTCCGGTTAAGGGTTTTATGTCCTTAGTTAAACTGCATGTTATAGTTGTAGAATTATCAACAATTTAAAAGTTGTTTAAGTGCGTCTAAGCCTAAGTTTTGCCATAGTAGCCATATTTGTTTACATTTGAAACTTGGCAGAATAGAGTATTTGTTGCCAATCTAGAGAAACTAAGTTTCGCAACAAGAAAGTAACGTCTTCTTTTATTATTGCAAATTAAATTATGCTTAATCCATTCTGGAATTATCATTTAAATTATTAAATTATCACATATATTGACTCAGCATAGCGTCCACAGCAGATTCAGTTTCTACGCCTTCGATGTCTCTTTGCCGAGTTAGACCAAAAGTAAACTTTAAGTTTTTTGCAATGAAAAATCTGCCTTCTTGCCCGCTGGCCGAATCACTTGTTTTTTTGCGTAGAAACTGTAATTTTAATTGTAAAGAATTTTTTTTATTTTAACTTTATTTGATGTTTTATGTTTTTCTCCATCTTTCAATTTTTAATACAGATATTGTGAGTTTTTATGTAGTTTTGCTTCGTCGCGAAGTGAGAACTGAATTAATTGAATGAGAAATACATCTATAATGAAAATTGAGGAAATCAATTTAAACGACGAGCAGGAAAAATTGCACATATTTTAATATTCAACGCAAGGAAGTCATGTGAAAGTCACATCCAATTTTTTTTTATTTACATGTTCGGAGAAGTTTAGTGTTAGTGAAGTGGTGCAGGCTTTATGCATATAGACAGTTACGTTTCTGTCACAATCTCTCGGAATGACGATGAAATAATCGGACATATACTGGAAAATGAGAAAGGTGAGGAGAAACGGGTAGGAGGAAGGTAAAGCGTATATAAAAAGTTAGGTGGAAGGAAATTGACGAAAGTTTGAAAATTTTTATAAACTTTACCAAGTAGTGTTCATGTCCCTCTGATGTTACGAATCTTTATTGTATATGCAGCGAATTCTTAAATCTCCGGCGATGGTCTCGTAATCACGTAAGTCATACGGATACATACAGACGTATGAATATACAGGCATACATCAGACATATGAATCATTCAGAGTGATGTTGTTTAATTTTGTTTTTCAGTAATATAAAATCATGTGCATTAGTATGAGTTTTAAATAGTCTCTACGATTTTCAAAATTTCTTATTTAATTGTCACCGAAAGTTCGAAAAACATGATCAGCTGACTTTGCAGACTGCAGTTGCTTACAGATGGCATCGCAACATCTGGAACAATAAGTTTTAGAAATTCACTTTCAGATATGCTGGAATATTTCTTAACAGATTGATAAAATGTAATGAATATTAACCCATATCCCACCAAGCATTGAAGAAATTGATATTTTTTTATAAATTCTTAAGGAATATGTGTTTCTCTTAGTTCATGTATACATATAAAATCAAACATATCACCAAATTTGTATTAGTGTGATCAATACAGCCTGTCCTAAAAATAGGACAATGGTATAATCCACTGCTAAAAATTCGTATGTAAGTGGAATCGAAGAAAGCAAATTAAATATAGTCCAACGTTACATTTTATACAGATAATTGTTGGTTTTGTGGCGCAGATCTTAATCTGGCATCTTCTTTGTATATTTTCTGTTTGTTTTCGCAATAACATGTTCATTTTGAAGTTTTAGAAGATTTTCATTAACTTGTTGAACACCCAATTTCCTCCAAGATGGATTTCTTGGAATAGAAATATCCAAACAGGCAAGAGGTATATGTCTTTGAAGATCAAGCAGGTTCATACTGTCCCCATTAAATAATTGTTTGATCTTCCATGAAGCAAAAAATACTGTCTCATGAAGAGAAGCCTTTTGGATACGTTCGAAATAGGGTTCACATTTTATCCATTTGGGATTTACATAATGTTCTTCAATGCTATTTGAAACTATAATTTCAATAGTGCCCGCAACCTCTTTAGAACTTTCTTCATCACACATTATTTCTTCCGTCTCTCTTGTAGATAAATCATCAATCTGCTCTGTGTTACTCTGTGCATTGGGATCCGGGGGTAAAATCACGATTTCATTGTCTATGTCGACTAAATCACTGTAATCTGAAGTCCACAAAATATATAAAAAAAGCAGTTAAAGGCTTCTTGCGCAGTTAAAAATTTATGCGACATAGTACTAACATAAAAATAATTTTGCAAAAGAAAGCGCAAAATTGAAGCATGTAAAAACGAGAGAAATTTAGTCTGCTTCGATAAATTTCAGAATATAAACTGACTTCATGAGTCAATGTTTGAAACATTCATTCCGCCCCTCCCTTACATTTCACACACCTGTATGACACGTGATATGCACCTGCCGGCTAGACTAAAGTACCTGGGTTAGCTGTAGAAAGGAATTTTTAGAATGCAACATAGAAAGAAAGAATTATTTTTATTACAAACTAATGGGGATTATGTAGTAGTGGATTTTACCTCCGTCCTATTTTTAGGTCAGTTAAAAATGCAAGGAAATATTATCTTTTGGGTAAAATGTATTGGTTATGTTTTTTACTGGTACAAAAGTATAGAATATTACTTCAACAAATTTATATGTATATTTTTCATGGAGCTGAAAATTTTAAAAAAAACTTGTACATTAAAAACATAAGCAAAACAATCTGAGAAAATCCCAATTTAAAAAAAAAAAAATTTTCAAAATATCTAAATTAATTCTAACTTGCAATAAAGACAAATGTTTAATTAAATAAGTCTTAAACAATAAATAGTCTTTAATTTGAATTAAATTATTGCAAAGATTTCATACAAAGACCATTTATGTGTGCTATCCTATTTTTAGGGCAATGAGGAAATATGGGTTAAAGTGATTAATAAAAATATTGGATAACCTAATTCGAAAAATCACTTATGACACTTAGCCTTATGAATCAAACAACTCAGTTCAATATAATCTTAGTGCTATTATTTATAGATATTTTACCACAATAACAAAAGAATCAAAAAATATCTGAAAGCTTTCAGATTTTATATTACGCCCAAAGGAGCTTTTTTTAACGTCTTGTGAGTTACCTTTATTTATTAAATAACATATTCTTCACACTGAAACCATAAAGTGTAGTTGAAGAGTTAAAATGAGTATATCTTTAGAAATAAATTTAAATATCCCAAATAAATTTAAAATGATCCCAAATAAATTTAAAATGAGTATATCTTTAGAATTTCCGATGCACAATCTAGCGCGTTGGGAGTAAAAATGGTTTTTTTTCGTACAATGTTGCCATTGCTCGCTTTGAAATTGTTAAGTTTGTTAATAAAAATTTACTTAAGGGTTTACAAAATATGAAATAGATAATAAAAAAATTCAAAATTAGGGTTTCCAGATACCCATATTCGGGTAGGATTACGCCATTCAGACTTTGATAGCTCTAGATACCTTTGTTTTAACACAACTCTAGAAACATACCTATATTTATGCAAATGTTTCATTATTTAATTTATTTAAATATAATACAGGACTGTAACATTTGGTGGCAATATTTTGAAAAGTGAACCGATATTTATACTGAAGCAACGGAAAATGCCAAAATGAAATTAATAGCCCTTCTGGGCTAACGTGCTTTGGGCTAATAACTAATCATGCATCTGTAGTTTATGAAAAGAAATCCATTACTATAAAATTAAAATATTTTTCATTAACATGTGCATTTTAAAGCACATTTTTAATTATAATTAAATTTCTATTTGAATAAATAATTTATAACTCAAACAAGTGCATATTTTATAATTCATTTTTATTTATATTAAAAGGGATATTTTGGACCTTAATTTAATAATATACATACGCACAAAATATAACAATAGCGAAGACGTTGGAATTTCTCGAATAAGTAAAAATGATAGTAGTGTAAATTGTTCTTAATTCTTTCTCATAGGACATAGGAATAAATAATTACACATGGGAATAAATAATTGATAATTAGATAAAAATAAAAAATGAAGTAAACAATACATGCATATACATATTCCTTAGAAGAAGGTTTTGTAAGTGACGAACATTTCGCGGATGAAAATAAATTTTACATTAATTAAAGCAGCTGATCAAAAGCTTTGTTAAATATTATGCATATAATAATTTTTTAACAGAGTGATTTTACATTTTACTGTTATTTTATATCGCAAAATGTTTATAAACTAAAGAATAATTGCAATGACGGAAGCCTTAGGATTGTGTTGGAAGAACAACAAATTTAATTAAATTAGCGGAGATTTATCAAGATAAAAGTGAATAAGGAACACCTTAATTAAGAGTATTTATTATCTGCACTAATTTATCTAAATTTTTAAAAGTCCGATATAATACGTAAGCAAATGTTTGAATTATAAAATCATATTTCTCGATTAAATGTTTGAAATTGTTTTCGCAATATAACATCATGAATTATGTCAAGGGAATAGTGATATATTTTCTTAATTTATATGTGTACTAGCGGGCAAAGCAAAATTTATGTGTTCTATGTACACCTGAAAAGAAAAGCATAAAAAGATTTCAATATAAATAAAATCAGTTAATTCTTTCCAAACAAAACCCAAATTCGTAAATATTTTTTAGTTGCCAAAACAGGAAAAAAAATTCTGACACTTCAGGTTAATTAATACGTATATCTATGACATCATGATTTAAATTTAATGTAATATTGCAAGGTTTTCTCAATATCAATGAAAGAATTAACATAACAATAACATACCGTGTCAGGTAGCCTAATCTGACACAAAAATGTTGCCAACAGCAGCTACTTATTTAAAATGCTGACATTGACTAAACATTTTCGACTTCCAATGTTGTCACATGAAAACTCTTGCTTTCTTCAAGGTTAGAACATAATTTTATATAATAATAATAATGTATTTAATGTTTGGCAATGCTATTTTTAGCCCAAAGGGGCAATTTTGCTCAGAGAGGTTATTAATTCTGTATTGGAATTTTACATTTAAAACGTAAATGCATTGAATCACTTTTCAAACTGTTGCCATAAAATATTATCGTCCTGTGTTATACTGAAAGAAATTAAATAATGAAAAATCTGCATAAATTTATGTATGTTTCTCGAATTGTGATGAAACGACGGTCATTACAGCCATTGCATTTTGGATAATGTAATCATCCACTCAGACATGTGCAACTGGAAGTCCACATTTGGAATCTGGAATTTGTTTTATTATCTATTCCATATTTTGCAAAACTTTAACGAATTTTCGGCTAACAGACTGAACCATATCAAAAGGAGCAATGCCAACGCTGTACGAAAATAAAATTTTATCTCTAGCGCACGAGACTGTGCATCGGAAATTTCAAAGATATGCTCTTTTAAAATTATTTTATGATATTGCTGTTGAAATGAATTTTATGATTTAAGTGTAACCAACGTGATATTTAAGATATAAAGATAACACGAAAAATTTAAAAAAAAGCACATTTGGGGGCGATATAAAATCTGAAACTTTTTTTTTCATTTCATATTTTATAAAACTTAAGAACGTTTTATTAGATAACTCTAAGATTTGAAAGCTACTAGCGGCAACACTTATTAAAATAAAGGAAATTTTTATCTCCTGCATGTGAGACTGTTGCCACTGGAAAAAATGAGGGCGAAAATTAGTGTTTTCAGAGTTTGTAATTAGTATATGGGCTGATTGAAGTCGTACGAATTGAGAAGGGTTGAAATAGCTTCCCACAAATTTTTGGAATACGGAGGTACCTTTCCCGAAATGAACTCTCTGCCGTTCCAGAGGAGATGGTGCCACAAACAAACAAACAAAACAAACATACGTGCACATATTTTAATAGTAAAGATATATTTATATATAAATTTATAAGTATATCTCAATTAGAATGTAAAATAAAATAATACATACAAAATCCATCTCCTAATCAATTCAGAACAAACGCTATGTAGCCATTGATAATGTGCTGATTAAGGTTTTTAATAATGATATTAAGCCTATTTTAGTTTGGAAATTTTGCTGTTAGGTCGAAATTTAAGGTCGTTATTTCATGGCATTAGTATTTCTTTATCTTTTATTATTTATTGCTTGTGATAATATGTTCGTGCTTTGTATCATTTTAATCTCCGAGCTATGAAAATTTGAAATTAAAGTTCAGTTTTGTTTCTTAAAATATTGTGAATGGTTTTGTGAAATTTAAAATAAAATTTGTTTGAGTTTCAATAGTAAGATGGTAATGGTTAATAATCTTATTAAAATCATTTTGACAAAGACTGGATGAAGGAAATCAATAATGCAGAAGACTTCAGCTTCGCGTTTAATTTTCTTAGTCAGTTTATGTTTAATAAAGCCTTTCGTTAAATTTTTAATAATGACAGACCCTTCGTAAGCGTTGAGAAAGAATTATTTTAAGAATTTAGAAATTTACGCTTTAAGTACTGAAGAATTTTAATGGCATTCTTGACAAAATTTCCATTTTGAAATAATGTTTTAAACTTCTTAACAAGTTGTTTTGTGTTTTCTTCAAGTTTAAATTTTTTGTTGAGATTTTCTTCTCTTTTACCACCTCTAATTTTGTTTTTGAAATTGTTAAACTGGTTATATGTGTCAGATATTTTTATTTTAAATTTGTTTATTTATTTAAATACTGAGAACGTAAGAGTAGAATGTTTTGTATTTAGGATGTATAGTGGTTCTTGTAATAGTCTTTCTATTAAATCAGGAATAATTTCCAAAATGGTAATTTCAATTTTATGAAACTCGAAGATTCTAAGATGTTTTAATTTAGCAGTTTGGTAAGCACGATTAGTTTGGCAATTGCCATTTTTGACATTTTTAGTAAGAGATGTATGATTATAATTTTTTATTTAATGCTGTTTTGGTTTGTCCAATATGATTATTACTAGAGTATTTTAAGGAAATCATACAAGCACAGTTAAATGCTTTTTCAAGGGTTTATTTAAACTTACCTTTGGGATTTTTGGGAGTGACATTAAGTACAGAACCTTTACTTTAAGAATTATGATATTCTAAAACTTTTAATTTATTTAGTCATAACTATCGTTACCGAAATCAGTTTTACGCAAATTATCTGTTATTAACACTGGACTTAACTTACACAAATTATCAAAATTACTCTTAACTACGCAAATTATCTGTTATTCTCTTCTGTCATACCATAAACAATTATACTGCTTTCCATTTTGAGACACTTGGGGCATTAAATTTGCTTTAATAAATTTACTGTAACAAAAGCTAGCTACTTTGCTGCTTTCATAAATAGAAATGCCGTAAACTAAGACGTAATTTATACAAATTAAAGTTTCATTCTTAAAATATTCCAATAAGTTGTGTATAGAATGTTTGTGTTGCAATAGAATGTTTTAGCTCAAACACAGTTATTTATTCGAACTACGGATAATTGATTTTTCCTGGAAAATGGAATTGTGAATTTCAAATAGCAGCCCGGTTTACCACAAGAGGCATATTGGCATTTTCTATTTTGTGTTTTTAATTTAAAGGAAAAATATTGATGTAATTTACTTTAAAATATTTGTTGGTTATAACTAAAATCAAGTTCATTTTTAAATTTAATGCAAATTTTCAGAAGCAAGCATAAGAGTGTAAATAATTTTAATTTCTATTTAAAGTGCGTTACAATCCTTATTAATTCAAAGATAAAAATGCATTATGCATTTAATTGTTACCGATATTCCATTTAACGATGGAATGAAGGTTCAGACTAAGGGGCATACGTTTTTAACACAGTTATATGTCTCCACTGCGATTGCTTCTCCAGGGAGAAAGGAAGGAAGACAAATAGTAGAATTTTATTTACTGTACCCTGCGAAAAAGAGAAAGAGTCAGTTTTGTATCCCCCCTTCTACTGGGCAGATTGACGAAATTCAACTCGCAGTTTTCATGTCTCGAAAGCGCGACTTAGGGCATGCATTAGATTTATATATAGCATTGTTCTAATATAAGTATTGTGACACAAAATCGGACTCTCTCTAAAATGACATGCCAGTTTTTTCCATGATTCAATTCTATGACTCAATTTATGCCAAATCGTCAAGTTTTACAAAAATCGCATGTGTAGTTTTTAAATGATTAGCTCTCAAAATTTTACCTCCTCAATGTTAATTGAATTTGGTATATATTTATTAATAGCTCTTTTTTTATTAAAGGTATTTGATTCTTCCTTTCATATTTCAAAATTTAGGTTCATTCTAAAAAAATTTGCTTATTGTTTAAGATTTATTTTTAAATCTTGTGATTTTAAATCATTTTTATAAATTGTTTAAAAAAATTTTTTTTAATTATAACCTATAAAATGTTTGCTATCATCTTAAAGTAAATGTATTCCTAAGCATACTTGCAAAAAATTAGAGATTTATACAAAATTTCCTAAGATATACGTGAATTTACACACTCGCGCGTTTTGAAATTTGGCGTATTTTTTATAACCTATAGTAATGAAATTGTGGTAAACTCTGTTAAAATTATTTGAAAATATGAAAGATGACTTTTTCCTTTCTTGGACAATGAAAGAAAGAAAAGGAAAATAGGTTGCCATAAATTAAGATGTTCGCGAAATTCTTGGTACAAAACGAAAAAAAAATCTGCCAAGATAAACTTTTAAATTTCTCAGCAAAATTCTCAAAAAAATTTACAAATATTAATATCTATCCATAATTTGAGTCGTAGAATCGAAATAGGAAAAAAAACATGGTGTGTTATTTCAGAAAAAGTACGATTTTGTGTCAAAATACCTATATTAGAACAATGCTATATATGAATCTATTATATATCCTAAGTCACACTTTCAAGACATGAAAAACGCAATTTGGATTTTGTCAGCATACCCAGTAGAACGGGAGAACTGTCCCTTTTTTTTCCAGTGTACATACACAGTATGGGGCAAATTTTCAGGTGGTTTGGGGTAAACAGCGCGCAGAATTCAATACACAAAGCTGCCATCTCTGGCAGCAACAACGGCTGTAATTGCGAAGAGCTTGAATGACAGATACAAATATTTCATTCTAAGTGGCTTCAGTACTGTATAGAGCTTATGACTCGTGGTGACTGGCGGATGGGCACGTGCCGCTCTCTCAGCACTCTTATCCAGATGTTCTGATGGATGAGAGATCTAGAAAATGTGCTGTACAGGTCAACAATCGAACACCTTATGAGGTTTAACTCTTTAAATCTAAAGTTCTAACTCCGAACCCCCCGAACACTTAACAAGCGAGTAATCGCTTAAGTGTGAACAGAACACGTAAGACATAGGTCATAAAGGGTTTAAAACCCTTTATTATTCAGTATATTTACAATCAGTTCAGACTTGGAACTTTACAATAAAGCCGCCACTCGGGCTTGAACTTAAATACTAATAATTTGAACTAAAATTAAGTTAACTAAAGCTCTTAAGAAATATAGCCGAAGCTATCAAAATCTAACTAGTTGGCCCCTAAGTATTAATTAAATCGGCGAAGTCTAACAAGGGCCTAAGATATGGCCGAGCGTAGTAATAGCTAAGAGAGATGTAACCAGAAGGCAAACGCGCGCTAGTCAGGAAATCAGACTCTCTCTGTTGAAGTTGGTGAAGTCACGACTTAAATACTACTCTTTCTCATTTACATTAACTGCGGTTCTGAATTTACATTCTGGCAGGAAATTGTAAGCTGAAAATAGAATAAGATAGGAAAGATACAAAACTTAAAATAACTGTTAACATAAGGTAAACCTTACATCCTTCTGTGTCTAGGAAAGTCAGGCCAGTACACGCGACAGTCATGTGACTGAAAGGTTGACTGATGTGTTGGTTTCTTTACTCCTTCTTCAATTGAGCCTCGGGCAAGTTAAGCTTTGCCTGGGTCTCTGCTATCATGGCTTTCTATATTTATAACATCTGCTAGCATGGCTTATTGTACTTCAATTTGTAGATGGGACTTTCTACATTTTCTTCATAACATAACAGATCTTCCAATGAAAAGCTTATCAACACTATTATGCTTGACGAACATCATTAAAAAGTTTCCAGTAGTTAATATTGTGGAATTACGCATTCGAAAGGAAGCCCGGGTTTGGAACTGCTTTCGCCTAAGTCGTCAGAATAGCACCTTCAGTATTCGTTAATGCCTTATCATGTTGAAAGATGACGTCATGCACGCCTCGAAGACAGAAGACAGCAAATGTGCCTTATGAAGTTAAAAATATAAGGCGGTTGTCGGTTATGCGAACAAGAGATGACTGCCATGTGCATTCATGTATAACAAGAGATGACCGCCATGGGGCACCCGTACCAGCTCTCCAAATGCTCAGCCCCTGTGACAATGTGAAATGAAAGGCGGAAACATTCGTTCTTCCTGGTGCATCCACAAACGGATACGTCCATCATAATGTTGTACGCAGAACTGGAATTCGTCTGAAAGTGCAGTGCGTCTTTTTTGCTCTACTGTAGGGGCGCCGTGTTCATCATTCTAACAGTCTGTGGTGCTGCATCGTTACACTGTCCGTGTGAAAGAAATGAGTTTATTTGTTTAATTTAAAATTTTCGAATGTCCTTTTTACGTCAACTTCGCCTTTCCATATTAAAACTTCAAGCTTTTGATTTTGCCTGTAAAATTATATTCTTTGCAAGGGCAGTTACGTTGCGGAGTAAATAGCAACTGTGTCTTCTTGCAGTAATGTAGCTGAGTCTGTTAAATAAATACTACGCCATGCTTTCATACTGAATTCTTATTATGAAATGTTATCCTTCTAGTGGATTATTAATGATAGAAATTGTCAGCAAGCTTTGAAACTGTTAACCTTGCTTGAATTTCGTCTTAATATCAATGGACAATATGTCTCAAAATCAAGCGCCTAGGACTCAAGCTTTGTCATTCTTAAATGATAAGGTTGAATGTTATTAAATCGTGGATTATTTCGGTGTTAAGTTTGAGAAATCCCGAAAGAAACTTAAATGGGAACAGCAGGATGCAGAAAAGTCTGGTAGCTCGATTCATGGAAGGGTAATTCGCTTATCTGGTGCTAATCGAGGCTTAGTCAAAGTAAAACTCCTATTCCAGTTAACAACCTGGAATATGAGTTTTGATAACCAACTGAATGTACACAGTTTTATACTAAATCTACGTATTGTATGCTTGAAGTAAGCGATTACTCCACGTGCGCGTAAACTAGCATCGGAAAATATGCACACTTGTACTTCGCAAGATCTAAATTTTTCTCGAAAGGTTCTCTTGATGACCAAGTCCTGCAGATAGTTGTTTTCTATACACCACTCGTTCCACTGCGACTGCAAATCAATAGATTAAGAATAATTCTAACCAAGTCCGGTTTCCTAAAATGACTACAATAACTTGAATTCTTATTGTAAAATACAGAGTCACTCTGAGGAGGCCTCAAATATTGCTATAGGTTTACATTTCATAGCTTGGATTTCACTAAAGCTTTTGATTTTCCTTAAATTGTTGGACAAATCAATTTACAGGATTTCGTCTGCGTTGATCCTCAAAAATCCCAAAATCTTTACTGGTATGTCGTTGAACTTACAGGGCGTGGGAATGTCAAGACTTTCCTCTTCTCATATATCTTGCAGATCTTCAGAATTTGTAGCAAATACACGTAACTTCATACAGTTGCTAAAGATCGTTCCGTCATTATTTCTCGCATCATCAGAAAACAAGGAGAACCAACGCTTTCTCACAGTTTCTGCTCCGTATGTTAAATCATTAATATACACTTTATCTATCACTTAACAAGATTCACTTTACTTTCTGTGTATTTCTTTAATTGTAATCTAACAGTTCTAGAAATTAGAAATGAATTACACGAGATTCCTAACCGAACTCTTGCAAATCTATGTAATTTTAAGCTATGTTCTTGGTAATTTATTTGGTTATTTCTAAAGCACAGGAAAATGAAAACATTTAGGTCTTCTGTACTAATTCTTAGCTGGAGAAAAGCTTTCTCAACATTGTTACAAATTCAAATTTAAACCCTTGAAAATTTAATATTATCTTAAATTTAAAAGATTAAATTTGGTAAAAGATTTAGCAAATTTGGTAGAATATTAATTCCTCATCAGTCATTAACAATTATTTCCTTTTTATCTGTTCTCTTTTTACGAAGATGCATCCTAAAATGTACGTACGTTAGTGGTGAATATTTCTTCTCTAATAACTGTATGATGGCATAGGTAATACCTTGTATTACCAAATTGTAAAAGCATGCTTTTACTCTCCCACTTCGATGAAACAATCATCATTGCTTAGCGCGAAAGAATAAAAGTCTGACCAAACCGCTTTTTGTGACATTTATTTCACCGAGAACTCTAAGAGACGAGGTGATTTTTCGCATCGTCCCAATCTCCATATTTTTCGCATGTTGAAGGCAGTGAATGTCTCCCAGATACATTCTTTAAATTCCTATTTATTTACAAAATCATTATATGTGAGTAACTAAGAACACAGAGAACTCTTCACCGTTCGTTTTCCATGAAAATAAGATGATTTACTGACAACGTATTAGGTAAGTTTCATTTATCGTTCACCATGTGTTGTGCTTGAAGTGCTGCATTTGTAAAGCCCAAGAAAACTTTTGTGGTGCTAGCTAAAAATATTCCATATGATTTAAATAACATGTGCGTAGACATAATTTGGAAATGTAATTCTGCATCATCATAATCAATTAGCATGGATGTTTACGGATCTTCCAGTGAGAAGCGAGAACAGTAGCCATAAAGAACGATCAAGATGCGCTTTTCTTTCATTTTCTTATGAACGAGAATGTTTGGTGTAACGATAAAATTATATATATATTTATTTAAAAAATTAGTAAATTCAGACAGTAGCTACTTAATAATAAATTAATAAAATGTGCAAAAGTATTTTTCCTGTGTGTTCTTGAGTTAAGAAAAGGCACTATACTGGTAAATAACATTTTTGATACTAATGTTATAGTCGTTAATTCTGTTATTTTAACAATTGGGTTATTGCCCTCATAATGGGTTGAGATTTATTTCTAGTTGGAATACATGTGCTCATTCATTCTATACACTTTAAGTAATTATTCTTGGAGACGATATCTTGTACGTTAAGATTAACGTTTTCCATTAATGTTTGGCCACCGTCTTCACTACACCAGTAGACGAAACTGTCATTCTTCAATAACCCCTTCGTTTAGCTCCTCCCGTAACACTTCGTCACAATGCTTGAGTAATTGTAGATTGCTTCTTAATTTATTCAAAAGCCTAATGCTTCGGCACAATGCTTGAATAACTTAGCAACTTCATGTTATTACTACCCAGATTTCGATGATAATTGTTTCCACGGAAGTTTTGTTTCACATCTTTTATCTTCATACACTGTGTTACATTCGAACGAATGCATAATATCCTAACTGCATTGCTTACCTTCAACTTCAGATTCGATTCATATCGTTTTTAAGTCCCAAAAGGTTTTTAATTGGTCAGAAATACATTCTCGTTCAATTGTCTCATTACCTATATGTACCGTTGAAGAGCTTGGCTCAAGAAAACTTCTTAGATGGCGTCGAAAAGTTTAACAGAGAATCCTAAAATACTATCAGTAGTAATTAATTTCAGCGACTAAGCAATAAAATATACAAATAATATGCTCCTTTTCAAACAACGACGTTTGTATGTGACCCCATATCCGAGAGTTCAAATCATTTTGGAAAGTGCCACTCGTTTTACCCAACTAGGTAAAGCTGCTATTTGTCCATTAGTGATTTTCTCTGTAAGAAGATTTTCAGCTGTAATAAATAAAAGAGCATTTAATCTATTGTGTGGATACAAACGAACTACGTCGTGAAACGAAGAAGAAAAGTTTCACTTCGAAATACATACAGTTTAACGGTATCTTTGCCAACTACTTAATGTTAAACCACCCGGAGTTTTCTATAAAATAATGCTAAGATCCAGTATTATATAATATTCTCACAAATTCTTGTTTTCTTCCTGCCCACTACTAGTGCGCACACTCGTGAATAATTTAAAATAGAAACTGAAATTGACGTATTCTCAGATTTAGATCTACTCTGTCTCATATTAAGTAATTATGTGGTTGAGTGAATATGCTAGATGTGTCTTTGCAACAACACTGTTTGGCAACTTGCCTACGTTTCAGATAGCGAAAACGTAATCTTTGCAATTTTGCTTTACATTCAGAATTGCCAAAGGTCAATTTTCTGCATCATGTGTTTTAATTCCACAAAACATATCTTTCTTGCAGCGAATAGGTTAATGCAGTTGTACTTCCCGTATTCCTCTAGGGAAACATAATTTCATTCGAAGGTTTTTATTTCAACTCCGCTATTAACATATCTATGATTAGAAAGAATTTACCAGATTGATGCTTTCCTACATTTTACTTATTTTCCTAAAATTGCAAAACGTTAAACTCCTAAGTGATTTGCGTTTTTTATTGTAATCTAGATTCATTTTCTCCTGTAATTTTTTTAAAATCAAAGGACATAATATATTCCTATACGCACTTGCCGTTTACGAGCTTCTTAATTGTACTTGACACTCGTCATGCAACCTTTTTGATGCTTTTACATTACTGGAGTTTGTTACTAATTCAGCAGCTAATAGCAAATTTGTATGTGGACTTATGATAAGGTCAGTCCGACCAAACTAATCTAGAAGCAATGCTATAGATCAGCCGTAGTTTTCCCTAATTCTGAAACATAAAATTCCTTCTTAAAAAAATCCTGAAACCACAGTAAGAACATTTCTTGATAAATAGGATTTTAAATAGTTGAATTTTTCTACGACGATTCATTATTATGCACTGATACTTCAAATCTCTTCCAAGAATTGAACACGTACTATGGTTCTCATAAAATGTCGATTCTACATGATAATTTCACAGTACCTCCAGTAAATCTGTCAGAAGTCACATTCTGCTGAGTATTAACACTCCGAGCAGTGCTAAAATACAACATTTCATTCCTTTCTATTCGGCTAGCCATTTGACGGCTTCTTCTTGATATTGTTGGCTAAGGATAATTTCCTGTTCAAATTCATTTGATTCCCTGTGACACTGAATTTCCGCATCTAAAGTGTTAAGTGAATTAGCATTTTCTTTTATCTCATTAGACAAATCACATAATTTCTCAAACTTTACACTTTTCGTAAATGTATGCGTTAAATTCGGAATAATAAAAAAGGCGTTAGCGTTGTTGTTACGAAGCTTAGTTTCTCTAGATTGGCAACAAATCCAATATTCTCCTAAGTTTCAAATGTAAACAAATAGGTCCACCATAAGAAAAATGATTAGGTCTAGCCCCAGTTAAACAACCTTTAATTTGTTGTTAATTCTGCACATTTTTCATGCAGATTTACTATAGCATAAAAACCTTAACCAGAAGCTAAGAATAACATAATTCAATCATTTTTAAAGCAAAAATGCACAATTTACCAACATATAAGAATAAAAAACTGAGCTCTGAGCTCACTGACCCGAGTAACAGAGTGGATATATGTATATACATAAATTTATATACTTTTGGTGCGGCCGATTGCAACCAAATAGGAGGTGCACATCTATATGTTATAGCAGTTCTATATGCAAAATTTTTTAGACTACTCGTTTTTGAGTTATGCGAGATACATACATGTACGTATGTACGCACAGACGCGACGAAATATTCCCTTCAGAATACATTTTAAATCAGTTTTATAGTTTTTCTTTTGGAAGAAGAGTCCTTTATTTTGTTCTTATGTACGAATGTCACTCAAAAACATCGTTAAATGGCATTCGATAGCGGTCAAAATAAGTATTTTCGTTGAAATATGATACCCAAAATTTTTGCGGTTACAATATTTCCTTTTTACTTCGTACAAGGAAGCAAAAATGTGCATCAGGGCATTCCTTCAATAAAATGTAATTCCGAAGATCTAAAGGTGCTTTTTGTTTCAGTTATTTCACTCTTGCTCATTTTCAAATTTCCAAAAAAATTTCATTTTTTCTTTTAACTTTTGACACATTTCTTTTGATATTAAGTATACGCCAACTGCTATATTTTGGTTACTTTTATAGACATGTGCTATGTGTTGTAGAATGCTCTTATTGTTATGAGTCAGAATCGTTTCAAAGACGGTCAGCTGGCATTTATTAGGATCAGTTCTCAGAGACTGAAAAATAAAAGAATTAAATACTAAAAAGTTTTTTTTATTCAATGAGCTGTTAATTAAAATAGATTTATTAATTCATGCACTTATAGCAGAAAAATAATTTTTCATACATTTAAATGGAAATAAGTGATTAACTCTTTCGTGGTCGCGTGCTTAAGCAATATCTCTCAGTCGTAAATTTGTAATGAGAGTTTTGTCCTTTTGTGCCACTGCCACAAATAAAACATTTATGAATAAATACTACTGAAACAATAACTTAAAACATTTACTTGAGTAAAAATCATCACCAGAGCTTCTTTAAAGCGAGAAAGACAGAGAGAAAGAAACAAAATTTACTCATCTAACGATAAAAAGTAATATATTACATTGTTTGTTTCAATGTTTGGCTAAAAGCCTCTTAACTCCTGGTCTTTTCATCAGATTCCAAAAATCAGTCCGGTTTTGCTTTGTTTTTAAATCTTTGTTTTTGAGAATATACTTCAAACCCCGCGGATGTGTACATAAGCGATGAATCATTATAAAATTCATTTTTAACTACAGATATATTTTCCTTCAGGGTTTAACAAGTTTTTCTTTATTTTCAAATTTCTCCTGTTGTTGACATTTTTAACAACCAATATTTACCATTTTCATTGCCTACTTCGAGAGCAAACTATGCTATAGTTTTTTTTTTAAATGTTTTCTGTCTATTATGTTTTACTACTTATTTATTTTAGTATATTTGCATGCATAGAAGAGATTCTTGAAAAAAAAACATTTTGAAGAGATTTTTCGAAGTCAAGTTTTAAAATTTTAAATTATATTGAGCATTATTCTTACTGAAATTATATTTTGTTCGAAAGTTATCTCGCTCATCAGTGAGGTTTTTTTTTTTTTAATTTTCCTTAAGTTTTAAAAAGAACCGCTTACTGAACTGGTTACTTAAATAACTGGTTTTGGGTGCTTATGCACAAAAATTAAAAAAATCTGTTTGAAAATAAATGATTCTCGCAAAATTTCTCACATGAGAAGTTTAAAAGAACTATCTAGGCTAAATGTTTCCAAATGTGTACGTTCCAAACATATATTTACACGTATGGGTATATAAATGTCCTAAGCATTTTCTCCCTCCCAAACTATCTATATGTATTTTCGAAACCATGCTGCTTTGGAGTCTCTAACCTAGAGAAAACTGCAACTGAGCAATTTTTTATCCTTTCCTTCATGTTTTGCAAGGCCCCTCAGCGGCCAAGCGGCGAAGTCGTTGAATACCGGTAGTTCGGTTTGAAATTTGAATCCGGACAAACTGTATGGCCGCGTGGGAGTTTTCGTGTCTTTCTGCATTTGTGACGTGTATACAAGCCAGTATCCTTTAGAAAGTACTTCACGAAAGCATACTCGCCTCAGGCACATAGACCTTGATTGGGTGTCTGCCTCAAACATCGCCACAGAAACATCGCGGAGAAAACAACGCAAGGCGAAAATGTCGTGGCACAAAACATCGTGGGAGAAAATATAGCAAAGAGAAAACATCGCAGTTCTAAAACTTTACGGTACAAAATATCGTCGTGCAAAATAAAGCGGTTCGAAAACCTCTGAGTTCAAAAATATCGTCGTCGAAAATATCGTGGTAAAAAATAAAGTACCCACAAATCATCGCATGCCGATAACATCGCAGACATGCAATTCTCAGGCTTTAATAATTATAGAAGGATATTGGCATAATTATTTGTGAGCGCAAGATGGAAGGAAGGATAATTTTTAATTTAATATTTTTACTTTAATATTTATTGTATATCGGCGGCATATATATAACCACTTTCTTACCCGACTCGGTGAGCTAGGTTTTCTTGTTATATTCTAGTAATTTGTGCATTTTTTTGCTTTAAAAGTGCTTGAATTATGTTGTTCTTATATTTCGTTTAACTTTTTTGCCTTTAGTTAATCTGAATGCAATAATTATAGAATTATGCACAATTTAAATGTTTAAGAAGGGCTAAACCTTGCGTGACCGCTTTTTGTTTACATTTGAAACGCTTAATAGAATAGTGAATTAAGTCCGATATTGCACCAGCTTCAGTGTCTTTTTGCGCAGTGGGTTCGAAACTTAAATTTCAGTTTTGTGCACTGAAAATTTCGGCGTTCTGACCTTTGCCTGAATTGCTTGTTTTTGCTCATAAACCCTAATTTTAATTTCAAAAATTACTTTTTTAAAACAGTATTTGGTGTTTTAGTTTTTTTTTTTTTTTTTTTTTTTTTTTTTTTTTTTTTTTTTTTTTTTTTTTTTTTTTTTTTTTTTTTTATGAGTTATTTTGAGTTTTTTGTATTTTTGCCTTTCCGCGAAATTAGAACTGAATTGTCTGAATGAGAAATATATCTCTAATTAAATTCGAGGAAATATGTTTAAATGAAATGCAGCAAAAAATGTGCATAATTTCATAGGCCATTCAAGGAAGTCACGTGGTGTCCACATCAGATATTTTTATTAAAAAAAAGCTTGTATACTTAAAAAACGTTAAACGTTTAATCAAATAATCCTGTTTTGCAATTGGATTAATGAAAATAAAAGAATTTTATTCCTTTTTTCTGAATAAATCTTTACTGAAATAAGATAGAATAAACTAAAAAATAAAATACCTTCATTTGCATTACTAAAGTATTAAGAAAATGGCATTTTAATTATTTATATGGAATGCTGTTTTCAGGTGTAGGATAATTACTAGAAATGTATATTCTATGTGTAGTAATATATACTCTTAAAAATGTCGGTATCTTATAAATAATCCTATGTATTGCTAAAATCTGCCCTAGAATGAAACGTAATTCAGATTTATTTAATTTCAGATTCAAAATCTCTGAAAATGTAAATGCGGACAAAGAACAGGATTTTTATGCATTTGCTCCTCCCAAATTTTCCTCTTAAGTGTTGTTGTGCACTTAGCGAGTTTCAGTTAGAATTTTACAATATAATTTGTATTTCAGTTGAACTGATTCTGGAGTTAATTTTGTCAACTGAATTGCGTTAGTATATTAAATTTAAAGCTACATAATCTTAAATTCACAAAATAAATGTATCATCCCTTGCCTGTTTAATATTTTCTAAATTTATACCAACACCAATTAGTTTAGTGCTTAGCTAATTGTACACGTGGTTTAAAATCAATCAAGCAATATTTAATTTAGGAAAAGCAAGTGTGTCGGTTTAGTGATTTAAATATCATACGTCTCTTTGTTTTAGCAGAACTTGAATAAATTGAAACAATATAGTTACTCAAATAAATACTTTATTATGTCAACAATTGTACAGACAGAAACGATTTAGCTTGTCTATGCTCGTTATTGTTTCAATAAATTGTTCCAGTAATTTGAAGTTTATCAGTAAATGAAATAATTTCTGACTACGGTTGTCTACTAATCTGTCACTGGAAAAAATTGAAGTTGTTGCGTTGTTCTCGATTCTAATCCCCTTGGGGCAGAAAAGCCTATACCAAGTTCAAAAGACCTTGCCGCACAAAAAATAGAAGTAATTTAAATAAATAAAAAGAAAAAAAATAAAAAGTCTAAAAGCTTTCAGGTTTTTACATTACGCGTAAAGGGGCGTTTTTTAGCGTTTTTTGTATTACCTTTATGTATTAAATATCATCTTCTTCGAGGTTAAACCATAAAATTCAATTCTACAGTAATATCACAAAATAATTTAAGAAGAGCATAGCTTTATAATTGCCAGTACACAGTCTCGTGCGCTGGAGATAATATTTTTTTTTTCCATACAGTGTTACCATTGCTAGCTCTCATTAAGTTTGTTAATCAAAAATTCATTAAAGTTTTACAAAATATGAAATTGATAATAAAACATATTAAAAATTCCAAATTTTGTCTTCCAGATGCCCACATTAGGTTGGAAACGTATGTTACTCAGAATTTAATGGTTCTAAGTGCCGTTGTTTTATCACAGCGCGAGAAACATACATACATTCATGCAGATTTTTCATTATTTAATTTCTTTATGTATAATACGGGTCTCTAACATTTGGTGGCCACAATCTGAAAAGTGAAACCATATTTATAGGAAACAACGCAAAATGCCAAAACGAAATTAATGGCCCTTTTAGACTAATGCGCTTTGGGCTTAAAAATTCCCTTCATCTCCTTTGTATTTCTGACTACATTTGTCTTCTAGTCTGCTACTCTAAATAAAAAAAAATAATGAAATAATTGAAAAACAAAATTCCCTTCATCTCCTAAGAGCTGTGTACTAATTCACTACTCTTCACTCTAAATGTTGTCTACCATTTAGGCATTTAAAATTGCCTATTTCAAGAATTCTTTATATTACATGTATTCTAGGCTAAATATTTCAAGCATTAAGACCTTACGCATATACGCTTTTAAGTATTTTAGGATATTGCTCTTGGATTGAATTTTATGGCTTAGTTCGAAGAACATGATATTTAATAAATAAAGGTAACACAGAATACGTTAGAAAAACTCCCTTTTGGCGTAATATAAAATCTGGAAGCTTTCAGATTTTGTTTATTCCTCTTTTATTTACTTTTGTATTACTTTAGTTAATAATATTTGGTAGTTTTTTTCTCTCTGTCTCTCTTCTAATATTGCACGTCTTTTGGCAGATAACAAAAAGCAGATAACAATTCATTAGCCAGTATTACTCAGACAGCTTCAAAAACACATTTACATTTACAGCCGGCGAAAATCTACAACAAAAACGCTGAAACAGTCAGCAAAAACAGCCTTCAGACTATGAGGCTATAACGGTGAACACAGCTCCAGGCAAAGCACTGGACTACCACTGTTGACTCGGTTCGATCGTTCTCGGAACTCAACGTACTCTCGAGACGCTCCACGCTACAACTCCCGATGGACTCGACAATACACTTGATCGCCTCAACGGTACACACTTTCGATGCACTAACTCGCGAAACACTGCGTACAGGCAGGGTTTATACAGCTTTTGGTCTGCTTTCGAGAATATTCTGGACCAAGCCTGTTAGAATTCGTTCTGAATGTTCTCCATCAGTTTATGAGATTTGGCCAATTTCGTCACCAAATCTGGCAACCCTGTGTTCCCTTGACATTTTCTGGCAACCCTAAATCCGCCTTGTGGGAAACCTATCTTTCCGCTTCTGGAAATTTCGTAACAATATTTTTCAATGGTACGATATCGATTGATATCAACGTATTTAATACGGTACAGAATCTGAAGTTTATTGTTTCGGGAGGACTTTACAATTTATGAGATCATAAATTGCGTAACCCTTAAAAAGTAAGTCACTCTAGTGTTTCAAATACAAAGCCAGCAGCTAACAACGTAAAATACTCTCTTTGGTCACTTTATATCTGTAATCCATGATAGGGTCATTTCTTTGTAAAACAAGTGTACACGGTACAACCGTCTCTGTATGATAGTCTGTTAAAGTAGTTGAGTTTTTAATGCACAGAGCAGGTTTTAAATACATCCAACAGGCTGTCTACTCTTTAATTGAAAATTGATTATTCTATGTAATCTACATATACAGCTTCTCATCTCATGGCAAGCACAACGACTTTTTTACCAGATGGTCTAGTGCAGTACCGTTAGTCACACGTGGGTATAAGAGAATAAGCCTTATGCAATATGTGCCACCTAAAAGATAAATTGAAAAGAGCAATAATTGAGGAAAAAGGTAATGATATTGTAAGTTAAACTGAACCGATTTTAGCCAGCAGCTAATATCAGGTAAAAATAATTTATAAGATGGATCATCAAAAACAAAACTTGTAAGGATATCCTGTGACTCGAAAGAGAGAATCCTAAGAGCTCCAGCAGAGATCGTGGACGTACACGTGTTCTTGAAACTTTCAAAACAACGTTATAATAACAAACTATTTCTGTTTCTTTTTAATCGAATTTAAGCTATTATTCGGCAGTCTAAGTATTTCACTGTCGACACTTTGGATATTTGAGTGATAATGGTGAATAATATTATTACTTAGAGTGACTATTGTTATGTATATTTACTTAAGAACTCGGAGAGGTTGAAGATAATGCGCATTAGTAGGTTTGGAGCACTTCAAAACAGTGACGATGTCCTTCCGAAATGCATATACAAACTGGAACTTCAAACAAAAAAATCAGTCTAATCATACTAACAGAAATGTTTAATTTCTAAAGTGAGGAAATGATTTATTTCCGGGTTTAGGTATACTATCACTAATATAGATGTCAAGGTATAAAATTTTTACAGATTTATGATGAGAAATTTCCTTTTATCTGAAATATAACTGAATTCCCTGAGGCATACTGTTAAGATGATTTAGAGATGACTGCCAGAGGATGAGTTTAGTATATTAATTTGTAGTTTTTAGGTAGTAACCAGTGTGGTGCATCATGTAGTAAAACCGAGACGATAGTGTAATTTTTTGAATTGAAATTTAGTGATGCATTGCCATTACATCTGATGAGATACAATGTATTAGAAGCTAGTAGATAAACACGTTCAATGGAAAACTTATTACTTCTTTACACGAGGTACAAGAAGTATTGTAATCGCGAAAAATTTCCGGTATAATTTTTCAACGAGAATATCCATTTTGACCGATCCCTAATCCATGTTGACGTTTTCTTTAGAGTTATGTCTGTACATACAAATAGAAAAGAATCTTTTCCCCCCAAATACTGTAAAATGGATTTAAAAGGGATTTTTTGTAACTTCTGTACATACGAACAAAATAAAGCACTTTTTCCTTCTGAAAGTAATATAACATGGATTTAAAATATAATTTTTTGTGACTTCTCAAAATACGAACAGATTAAACGACACTTTGCCCCAAAAAGGTTTGTAAAATGAATTTAAAAGGGATTTTTTGTGACGTCTGTAGGTAAGTACGTATGTGCATATGTATGTAACCTCGCATAACTCGAAAACGGTTAGCCGCAGAACGTTGAAATTTTGTATCTAGGATTCTATAACATGAATTTATTCATTTCCTGTTTTATGGCAATCGGCAGAGGCAAACTTATATACAGAACGCAGAACGCAAGAACTGGACCTCCGTCCTGGGTCTGCCTTTCGGGGTGAGCGTGTCCAAGCTCCTGAGGCCCCTTCATCGGCGACGTAAACCACACAGTCCCGGCCCGGCTTTATAAAAAGCATTGGGACAAGCAGTCCCCGTCACTGAAACTATGAGGGCCAAATCCCCGACGACTAGGTCGGTAATCTCCGATCTAGCTCCACCACAGACAGAGGAACAGACACGACAGTACCAGTACGGTCCCTGCCAAGCCTGAACCAACCTGAGAATAAACTCGGTCTCTAGTCCTGTGAAGACAAATTATATGCCCTCGTGGTTGAGACTAAGTACAGATCGTAGCCAGTACTTCCCAGGAATTCTCCTGAGTCAACCCCCGGGGGAAAACATATATACAAGGTGCTTTACTACCAGACCCGACAACAGAATGTGTAGGGGTACAAAAACGACTCAGAATCATACAGGAGTGCAAGGTCGCAAATGCTTTAGTTGCCAGCTATGGTGCAAAGAAGCAGAGAAACAAACAGAAAAGGCAACACATTAATAATGGAGAAAACCTTTCTCAAAAAACTACAACAGGTATTCGAAATTAAGACCAGAAGTCGTTCTGGCATGGAACTCCTTACGTTCCAGAATGTTCCTGGTATGCGACGTATCCTTCCGCTACATATATTCGAGCGACGAGGTCTTCAACTGAAGAGACGAGCGTCTCGTACACCAAAATCTTCATATGACCTCAGAAGACTTCTTCGTATCCATACATGAGAAGTCCGGTAATCTGGCAGGCCAATGAACCGGGCCACCACGACCAACATTTGTAAGACTGCCGGGAAGAATCTTCCAGAACGTAGGAATTCTACGCAACTCCATTGTCAGGCCTGCTTGATGAATTCTGGTCGTAATTTCGGACAATTTTGATTTATTGTGGTACAACCATTCAATAAAATATTTTCTGCTCGCAACTACGGCATTTGCGAAGCTGTATTCCTATGTGATTCCGAGTCGTCTGCGTACCCGGTACACACCCTGCAAGTTTGTCGGTCTAGTAGCGAATCACCCTGTATATAAACAGCATTTGCTTACCCGAATTTAAATTCTTTACCCGAGCTTTATTTTCGCAATCGTTGGTCGTAGTGATATAGTATTTCCAATTACAGATGTGTTTAAATGGCGAATATATTTATGTCTTGGCAATGTCAAATTGAAAAAAAAAACAATACTAATAATTTTTGAAAAAATAACGGAATCTAACTTTTAATGTAGTTTTCCGGTTCCTATACTAATATTTGGGAACGTATTATACTCGTTATGAAAAAATAAAATAAAGAGAAGTTTGACTTTGTTACAATAAAAATTGACCGGGATAATTAATTTCAAAATTTTCTGTTTTTGATGTCAGTTTCTGCTTCCTTGATATAGTTAAGCTAGATTAATGCGATCAAATAAATTTAAATGAAGTACAGCAAAGCAAAGTGGGTTTTATTTAATAGGCCGTACAAGGAAGTCATGTGATCACATCACAGTTTTTTTCCTTGGAGGTTTCTTATTGCATGATCCCAATATGTCACGTACGAATGAGAATAAAGATCCAATTGATTTCATAACTGAACTTGCACTGGCGGTGAACGTTTATATCGCACAGTAAAACGGAGTATAAATTTAATATTACCACAATAAACATTAATGTGGTTATGAAACACTAAGATGTCTCATCCATAGTTCTAAAATATTTGCATTTTCAATTCGCATTTACGGAGTTTTAAAATTATTATGCAAAATATTAATCAATATATGATATATTTTTCAATAAATATAGCATAATAAATAATATTTTTAATAATTAAAACACGTTTTAACTATTTTACGTGCATTTTAAGCGTATTTAAATGATAATTACTATAAAATGCAACTATAGGATTTAATGAATCAAAAAAACTGTCGCATAACATTCCAAACATTCAATTTAACAGATAAGTCTGTAATTCGTAGTACTGCAAGACAAGAAATAAATATTAAAGACCGCCACATGAAGGAAAATTACATTAGCCTTAGTAAATTACTTTAGTCTCAACCCTTATAGATTAATATCGTTAAAGTTTGGTAATTTCGGCTGAACTGATTTTTTGCAAATTTAATATTATTGGAAATCAATATTCGAAGTAAATTTCAAATGCCATTGAAGTTATATTCTATCACGCACGTATATTATGTTGCTTCTTTAGTTAATATAATACCCAGCGATCCGTGAAACGAGTTTGTAAAGAGTTTTATCCAAAATCATTCATACAAAAATAAAATAAGTATCGATTTTAAAGAGATTCAATTCAACCATGACATTACTACACAAAATGATGAACTTTATATCTTTGGTTTCGCAAATTCGGCATTCTGAATTCATTTTAAATAAATATTTTCGAAACAAAGGAGTAAACCTTCTTTTCAAAGGAAAAGATAAAAAAGGATTTCTAAAAATAAAAGGAGAGCTCAGGTTTGCATGAAATTCCAACAAACTCACAGTTTTGACGCGGGGAGGTTTCATTATTTTTTTTATTTTCAACAGATTTCTGCATGGACAGATTGCTTGCATTAAACGCTCTAGTCGTTGATGTAAGATACCTTTCTATTCAAGTTAAAATTAATTAGAAGTTTGTTTATTTTGTTTTGTATCATAACGGTAGAATGATATACATGGACTTACTCTTTTATTAAAACCTTTGTATAGTCGTCTCGCATCGCTGTTTAACCATCACTTTTATCTTTCACGTGGCTGTTTCCAGCTAATCCCAACTTAAATAAGGTAAAGATGCAGCGTAAAAATGAAGACCTTTGTCAGAAAATGATTATCCATGTGTTGACTTTTTAATTTTAAACTTGAACAGAAAGGTATCTTATGTTCTTCGTTTCTTTCGAGTTTAATTTAAGAACTCGTATTTATAGAGTTCTATACCTGATTTTTGAAGAAAAGGAAATTTGTAAAAATGAAAAAGTAGTGCAGGAGCTATTAAAATATCAAAGTAAAGTTTACATTATTCTAATTAACGAAATCTACGCTATCTGTTACTCCTAAATCCTCGACTCTTATAATGTACTGAAACAGATTTGTAGTGGATGCAGATATTGAAACAATATTTATCCCAGGACATTGAACTTTGTTTTTAATATGTAAATGCATTTATATTTGTTTTGGTTTAACTTTAATAAGGGGTTTTTGGTAGTTAACATTTGTACGTATTTTCCACTCGTTACTCGTAGACGCGTTGAAACGCACAATGGAATTGGGTGCTTTTCTACGTAATAAACTTGATTTAATATTACTTAAGTTGATCCATTATTAATTTACATCACTGAATGCAGAAAAATTAACTTTTTTAAGATCACTTTCAAGATTCTAGCTTTAACAGTTTTTAAGATAGAGTGAATTATGTATCTAAATTTTACACTTTGCTTTGTGTTCAGGATTAGGGGGGGAAGGATTGAAAACGTTGCACTCTTACCTGAATTGTAAGGTTTGGAATACGTGTTAAGAGGAATACAATGTGGATTTACGGTGGGGTCTTTAGGTTGTAGGTTTTGGCATTGCACCTGCGTCAGTTTCTTGGGATTTCTTTTGGTGTGCTTGGCGACATTTGAATTTGTGTTTAGTTCATCACCTCGGAAATAGAGGAAATTTTACAGGGATGTGTGCGGGGTTTGGAGTACTAGATTTTTCACCCTGTTTTAGCGGGTCTTGGAGATATATGGTTTCCTTTCTTGACAAAAAGCCGGTGCAAGTGTCGCTCCCTCTTTTTTTTCTGCTTCTTGGTACTCCGGTCGAGCACGTTTTTCTGTGCAGGTTCGATGTTCCTCGGAATGGGAAAAGCGGGCCTTCGCTTCCTCAGGTTTGCAATGAGTAACAGTCAAGAAAGATGAGTGGAAGATGGCTGTGTTCTCTGTTCCAGATAGGTTCCCTTGGTAGTTTCCGCCTTAGCTTGGTTAATCTTAATTAAAAGAATAAATGAATGATCTTAATAGTAACTTTAGCACATATTTGTTAGAATTAATTGTTTGAAGGATTTTCAATATTCTTTTAAAATTGTAAATTTTTACTCGCTTAATTTTTTAATGAGTTTCGTAAAAGATTTGAATTGTTAAGAAATTAGAAATTTTGTTTTATTTGGTGAACTAAAAAAATGCTGAGTCAAGGTAACTTGTAAAACTGTACTTGCTGAGTTAAAGAAAAATTGAAAATTTGAAATAGAATTTTTCTCTTATGTTGATATTCTAAATCCTCTTAAGAAGGTGGTTCTGCGGTACTCTGTTAATTGAATACAAAATATTAGAAAACTTTTTGATGAGCTAAAATAAGATATCTAATTTAAGGATTTTGTCTGGATTGGAGGTATTCATTAATCCCTGTAAAAAAAGGGGGTGGGAAGAAAAGAACTTAAACTTTAAATTGTTAAGAATAGCAGTATCCCTTTTAATTTTCTGTGCAATAAGATAAATTTTAACTTTGTTCTGAATAATAGAAATTTTGTATTTTCTGTGCAATAATAAGGTGAAAAAATCTAAATAATATTAAAGAAAATAGTTGGTTATGAATTTTGTAAATTTTACTTAATGAAATTGTTATGCTTTCACTTGATTATAGTTATAGAAGTTGTTATGATGTTTATTTTGAAATTGCAGAATTTGTTAAAAACAAATATTAATGTTTAGCTGTTAAAGTTATAATTGTTTCAAGTGATTTTCACTCTCCGGGGTTGAATGTTTTTGTTACTTAATTAATTTTGATATAATTTCATCTGTTGGAAAAATAAACACTAAGGTTTCCAAAAAAGTTAATACTGATTATTGTTTCCTTTTTTTTAAATGTTTAGTTCCATTGATTCACTAGCATTAAGGTTCATGGTTTATTACACTAAAAATCAGTCGCTGCTCGTAGCTAAAATTAATGGGGGTGCTGTTACAAAAAATTTTAACTTTTGTTTTAAAATTGTGTAAATGGAAACAAACATGTATAAAAAGAAAATTTATTTTGAAACTTCCATGAAATCTTACAAAAGAAAAATTAAACACTTCTTAATTACTTTAACCTAAATTGTTGCAGTCAAATCTTTATCTGTTCATTTAAAAATGAAATCCATTCTTCTTGTTTTAATTTGCGCGAAAAGATCAATAATTTTCTCCTTGATCTCTGGATGACAATTGAGGAAATTTTTCTCTGTTGAAAGCATTGCAAGCGCATTTAGTCTCTCCGAATTCATAGTGCTTCTTAGAAAAGTTTTTATTCTTTTCAATGTTAAAAAGCAGCGTTCTGCGTCTGATGGAACTGTCAAGAGAATTTTTATCAGTTTCGTAATTTCACTAAGAACATCATCTGGATTATTTTCCAAGATAAATTTCAGTAGCTCAATTAATTTGCAGTATTCATGAATATCAGACCTACAATAAAATACTTTTAATTCAGTTTTTCTTTGTCAGTCATTGGATATGCTTCAGTGGTCAGTACTATTTATTCTGCAGGATGTTCTTTCCTAAAACTAGCGAAGCTTGAACAATTTAGCAGCTGCTAAGTGTTTAGTGGAAGAATGTCTTTCCATTTTATCAATACATATAAAGTCACATATTTCCTTAGCTTCTGCCATCAGTGTCTTTGAAGAATTCTCACTGTACTTAAAGTTTCTTAATTCTCAAATAGCAGTTTTGAAATTTGTGATATATTCATTAACTTTAAACACACTAATTTCTCTGGATTGCATTTGGTTATATATTATTTCAACATGAGGCATAATCTGATAAAAAAGCTCTAACCAAAACTTGAAATTATCATCATTTAGATATTTTGAAATTCCTGTTGCCTCTGCAATAATTTGATCTGCATTTGATGCATTTGACTGAATTTCAGTAAGGCAATTTTTAAGGGTTGCAAATTTTCATGAAGTGTGTTTATGGTCCGTATGCTGAATTTCCACCTTGTGGAGGAAGGAACATGGAATGCTAACGACCATATGCTTCTTTAGAATGGACCCACGTTGTGGTGATCTTGAAAAGAACGTTGGAACAGCCAAAATGTTAGAGAAAAATATTTTTTCGTTTCGTGAAATACTTGCTGCATTTCTCATTATTAAATTACGTTGATGTGCATAACAGTGAATGAAATGTTCATTAGTATAAACTGATTTTATTTTTGCTTAAACTCCAGCTTTTTTGCCTTTCATGACATTTGCACCATCAAATGTCTGAGCTATGAATTTTTGTTCATTTCCCTGAAGGATTATGTCCAGTTGTTCTAAAATACATTTTGATATGCCATCTGCAGTTTGATTTTCTGGAATAAAGAATCTCCAGAAACGCTCAAATATTTCTCCATTCAATACATTCGACCATTTAAGAACAAGAACCATTTAGTGTGTTCCGAAGCATCTGTTGTGTCATCAGCCATTAAATCTACAAGCTTTTCTAATTTCATTCCTTATCTCCTCATGATATATTTGAAAGACGCAGTCAAGTATTTCTTTGTGAATGGTCTTAGAAACACCTTTGAAGACTGCACTAGTTTCAACGTGATTCTTCAAATCTGAATCTAATTTAGAAGTAAAATTTACTAATCCTCTGAATACCTCTGGATTTACTGAATCGTCTTTTTCATCATGTCCACGTATAGAAGTTTCAAAGTTTCCACAAAAGAAAATACAGTCTATTATTTTGCACAAAATTTCACGGTTCTTTTTAACCTTTATGTTATGCTCATTGGCTGAATGTCTTTATCCCTCACTAAGTTTCTCCTTAATACTAACGGTTCCTAAAAGTGCAGTGAAACTACATTATCAACATGCTTCTTTGACTTCTCATGCTTTTCAGTGTTTCCTTTCATTTTGTTTATATTTCTGAAACCGTCTTTTGTCCACGTTACATCAACTCCAAACAGCAAGTACGGGAAGCAAAACAGAGCATTTTTACTTGACAACCTCAAAGCCAATTTTTCCGTTGGTAACATTCAGAATTGAAACTACGAATATATTTCTTCTTGTTTCTTATGTCTGGCTGACATATTAGAATATCAGTTGTTGAAGGAACTCTTTTCTTAATTGTAATTTTCTCATGGAGAGACAGCTGTGAAAACGAAAGCTCTTGAAGTTCACTTACAGTCACAGAATTTATTACTTGAGGATGCAAGGACATGGTTAAAATTTTTTTAAAATAAAAAACCGAAAAAAATTAATCAAATAGAATAGCTGAAAAATAATCTAACCAAGAATATTGTGTATGATTTTTTAATCACAGCACACGCGGAGTAAAAAAAAAAGAAACACTTCCAAACCGGCACTCCAGATTCGGCACTGCAAGAGCGACAGTGCTGTTCTCTTGGCCTCCTACGGTGCTTCCTAAGTGCGGATACGCAAAACTAAAAAATACCACACGCGCGAAGTAAAAAGTAATCAGGTTTCTAGAATTTCGGCACTGCAAGAGCGACAGTGCTCTTCTCGCTGGGTGGTTTGAGTGCTGCTTTCTGTGTGCGCATGTGCAGATCAACCAAACACCAAGCCGTTGGAACTGCGAAGCTCGCAGTTCCATACAAAGACTTTCGTACCTTTTTTATAAACTGGAGGATGGCTACTGACATTAAGTTTAAGGATTATATCTTGTAGAAGTATAAAGAAAAAACGGCTCATTATATTAAATATTAAAAATAATAATAAGTTGAAATAGGGGGTGCTGCAGTTCCACAGTGCTTATTACGAGCCGCCACTGCTAAAAATATAAAATCACAACGCAACTGTTAAACTTGTTTTGTTGTGTTCTCCTATTTTAGAGGCACAACAATTGGGCATCTTGAAACTGCTGTACTTCGATGGCATTACAGAATATTGTCACTTAGGTTGAACTTTCAAAATTTACTGCAGCTTTCATTTCTTTTCCCACTTTGTATCTCAAAAAGCTGAATTAGTGTGTACAGGAAATGATTGTATGTAAGAACACCTCACTTAATTTAATTTCCCAGATTCCGCAAGTAATGATTAAATTTAAGGAATAATATTGTTACGAATTTCATATTTATTTGGCTATTTATTTAGAATTGTTATTAAAATTGCTTTATCTTCTCGTGCAACGCAGACCATTTTTGAAGAGATAGCTACATCGGAAAACTAAAAATTAAAGAGCGCGTGCATTTAATATTTAATAAATAAATATCTCGTAATTTCTGTTGCCATCCTGAAGATCTAGAGAAATCGAGATTGTTCTAGTGATAATTAAAAAGCTTTTAAAAGCCGAATTAAAACACCTCATCTGAGTTAAAGCGAACTGCTGTTTGTTTACTTAATGCTGTGATTGATTGTAGCGAATTCGCTGTGAGATTGGATTAACTTTATCTGTTTTGAAGCGAATTTTGTTTAACGTTTGAGATATTGTGATATTATACTAATATCTCTGAAGAAATATTTCAGCATTTTCATTTGTTTCTTGTGGAAAGAATAAATTTTTGTTAACTTTTCAACGATTTGTGCATTCAGCATATAACGAACCCGTACGCACGCAGCAATATAATAAACAATACAAACATATAAACTACGATTTTATTGTTAATAAATATTTTTAAAGGAACGCTCAAAGTTAGATTATGTATAAAATAATTATGAATTATTTGAAACATTTAACTCTAAATGATTAATAAACAGTCAGTACTTAATTAATGTGGTTTTTGAATATATATATACATATAAATGTATATATCCCCCAAGTGATCAATATTAGGATTAGTTCTTGAAGATGCTAACAAAATTAGGTGTTTTACGTGCATATCAGTTAATCTTGAAAAATATTTTAATTTTAATATGTTCATAATAGGAAACATTTATTCGCCAACATATGTTGATCCAAACCTACAACAATATTTGACAGCCAAATCGTGTGTTTGGAAAATTGCTTGATAATTATCCTAATAAACATAGACAAAAAGTTAATATCTTTCAAAAATGTCAAATGTTTCTTTTACTAGAGAAAACAAAGTTTAAATGCATTAATTTTTGCAATCGTATATCAAATGTGTGTTCCTCATTTTTAAGCGGACTTTATTTAGAAAAACAAATCAAATTTAATTGCCTAATATTATCTAAAAAACTTTATCATATTTTTATAAGAGAGCATTTTAAAGGAGGAATTACTCTATCTTATTCGAAATGCTTACGTTCGGTGTTTTTCTAATAACACAAGATTGAATGCAATGTGTGAATACAGTTACAATCCAGCATCTTTTAGTAAGTTAGATATCTTCAGCGCTGTGATGAACACCGATTAATGCAGATACTAGTGAAAGCAGCGGACACAAAGGCGAAAAGGAATGCGCTGCCTGAATGAGACTACCATTGATTTGGTAGCAGGCTATTGAAAACGAAAGTAGGTAAAGTTAATTACCTACTCCTGCTCTTCGGGCTACTAACAATGAAGTTACTGGAAATGCGAGGAGAAAGCATTCTGATTGATTGTACGCTTTTACAAGAGAGGTGTATGAGAGATAGTGGTCCAAGTCTCTATCTATAGCCCTGTTTCGCAATAAGGTCATTGTATTAAAAGTCATTGTGAAATTCTACTGATGTTCTACTACAAAGGATATATTGTCGGGTCTCATCTGGATACAATGGGTGGTTTATAGGAGATAAACATGCCGTGTGTTACTCAGTGTATCTGTAATCAGCATTAGAATCTGCATTAAGAAACGACCTGTGGTTAGAAAGGATAAATCTAGATTGCGATGGAATTTTGCTTGACTATCTCCTCCCTGAAACCAAGTATTCCATATCCTTCCTCGAAACCAGATATATATATATATAAACCATTTTTGATATCGGTATTGATAGTTATCGTCTTATTCTGAAAGACAAGTACAATTGATTTGGAAGTTATGATGTATTAATTTTTCAATGTCTTTCACTGGTTTTTCACTGTATTATTTATTATTCTTTCCTTTTCCACCGTAAAGATTAAGATACCACAGTCGTATCCAGATCAGCGTTAAGAAAACGTCAAAGAATGTTAGCTGTTATACCTCCTTGTTAGTCCAAAGGAGCAATTTGCTCAGAAGGACTATTAATTTCGTGTTGTCATTTTGCGTCGATTCACTACAAGCATTGTTTCACTTTTTATACTGTTGCCACAAAATATTGTCGCCCTGTATTATATTTAAAGAAATTAAATAATGAAGAATCTGCATAAATATATGTATGTTTCTCGATTTGTCATAAAACAACAGTACCTAGAGCCATCCAATATTGAATGACGTAATCTTCAAACGAATATGGGTATCCGGAAGCCCAAATTTGAAATTTGGAATTTTTTATAATATCAATTTCATATTTTGTAAAATTTTAACGAATTTTTGATTAACAAACTCAAGGATTTCAAAGCGAGCAATGGCAACGTTGTACGAAAAAACATTTTTATCTCCAGCGAGTGAGACTCTGTATCAGAAATTCTAAAGATATGCCCGTTTTAAAATTATTTCGCGATATTACTGTTGAACTGAAATTTACGGTTTAAGTACGAAGACCATGATATTTATTAAATAAAGGTAACATACAAAATGTTAAAAAAACGCCTCTTTGGATGTAACTTAAAATCTGAAACCTTTCAGACTTCTTTTTATTTATTACTGCTATCTTTCATATTTATTCTTAAGTTGATGTCTCAGGGCACTGGTATATTCTGAAGAGGTATCGGGAGGAAATATTTGCCCAAGCCTTTCTCCCGAAAGCAGAAGAAATTGTACTAGTGGGCAGAGCTTAAACTGCGCCGGAGCCCATCGTAGCCCCGTTCCGGTACCTCTAACTTACGGGCTGCTTTTTGCGTCCGTAATTATAGCTGATGGAAAAAAGTATTGTTGAGGATTTTGTATTTATTTAGCTATTTTTAGTATAATTGTAATTAAATTGTTTCATTTCCCCATGGAATGCTGCCCGCGACGAGTTTAAGAGAAAGTTCAGAGTTTAGAGTTAGTTAAGGGTTTAAGAGAAGTTCTAAAAGAAAGCTAAAAAGTAAAATAACAGGAGAGCGTGCATTTAACATTTAATAAATATATATCCCGTAATTGACTGTTGCTATCCAGAAAAATCGAGAAAATACCAGACTGTTTTCGCGCATGATTAAAAAGCTTATAAAAGCCGGATTAAAACATCTCAGCACAGTAGTTGTTTTAAGTGAACAGTTGTTGTTCACTTGGTGCTGTTATTGATTGCAGCGAATTGGCAGTGAGATCGGATGAGCTTTTTCTGTTTTGAATTGAGCTCTGTTTAACGTTTTAGTACTTAAAAATATTACTGCTGTGAGATATTGTGATATTGTACGAATATCTCTGAGGAAATATTTCAGCATTGTGTTTTATTTCTTGTGAAAATAATAAATTTTATTTTCTTTTTAACGACTTGTGCATTCAATCCATTACGAACCAGCACACACACAGCAATATGTTTTCGATAATTAGTTCATATCTTGGAATGAACATTATGTCAGATTTGGTCTGGTCTGTCCACAAGTATTTCCTTCTATTGTCATCTTCCTAATTACTCAGTTACTTACTAATTACTTCCTAATTACTCTCTAAGTGATAATGCAGAGAACCGTCGTCAATGCGTTGCAGCTTCCTCTATAACGTCTCATTACATTGTAATATCCTAGCGGAATTAGTAGTCCTTGAGTGCTGGAAAATCAAGGATTTGTGTAGCTACTTTTCGCCGATTTTAATTCGGGAAATTGTCCAAAAGGTATTATATTTACCCTTTTTTCCCACTTAAAATAATTGTCAGATGGCCCCTTGGGCTTACAATAAGCCTTCACTTGGGTTTTAGGTAGAAAATAAGACACACTAAATAAATCTTACACTGACTAAAATAAAACCAGAAGCTTCACAGAAATAATTTACGGAGTTGACCGTTATTTAAAATTACCTGCGAATACTAGCAGGCACGTAGGAATCCGGCCGAATAGTAGTAAGATTAGAATTTAAGCAACCACGTCACTAGAATGCAGAACATGCTCTCCTAACGCTCTACAGGGCTCTTCTTGTGAAGGGAACGATACTGCGACTTAAATATTTGTTTCTAAACTAATTTACGTAAAATGTAATCCAAAAACCTCAATATTATCTTTCGTAAAATTTAATATGAACGTCTTTGGAATCCGAAGCAGGGAATTGGGATTGCAAAGGTAAATAAATCTATTTAACGTTGAGGTAAATGGCTATTTCCCCAACTTTGCGAGGTAGCGCCAAGCTGTAAATGGTTTCAACGATTAATTTTTTTCACTAAATTTGGCAAGAAATCTCCAGAAGTCTCTAAAATTGGAGGACACTTTCCTACATTTTGGTCCTAGTCTAGTGTAACTGAAACCTGTCCGATTCTTATGTATCTGCAACTGTATCCGGCTCTATGTAACTGTAACCCCGTATGGCATCTAAAAATTTGGAGAAATCGAAGGCACTGGAAATTTCTAGGCATACAGGGGGGGAAAAACTGTAGAAGACTCGAGATAGCAGCATTTTTAGTTTTAGTTTAACTGAGAATTGACACTATTGAAAAAAACTCTGCGAGCTTACGCATTTGAGACTTTTTGTATTGCCTTTCGTTCTTAGTAGCTTGAAAAGGTAACTACTGTAACTCTGTCGTACTGAGAGAAGTTGTGCGAGTCCTTTTGTCTAAGGAGTCCCATAAATTCAAAGGTTTCTTTCTTTCTTTTCATTAGTCCAAAGGGGCTTTGTTCCTGAAGTACTATTGTTTTCGTTTTGCGATTTTGCTTCTGTTCACTCTGAATGCCCGTTCTACTTCTCAAATTGTTGCTACTAAATATTATCACACTGTATTATATTTAAAGCAATTAAATAATGAAGAATCTGCATAAATGTATGCATGTTTCTAGCATTGTGATAAGACGACGGTACCTAGAGCCATACAATTTTGAATGATGTAATCCTACTGCGAATGTGGGCATCTGTAAGCCCAAATTTGAAATTTGGAATTTATTTTATTATCGATTTCATATTTTGTAAAGTTTTAGCGAATGTTTCCTTAATAAAGTCAACCATTTCAAAGCGAGCAATGGCAACGTTGTACAGCAAAAACAATTTTATCTCCAGCGGGTGAGACGGTGTGTCGTAAATTCTAAAGATATGATCAATTTAAAATTATTTTACGATATTTCTCTTGATGTTAATTTTACGGTTTGAGTGCGAAGAACATGATATTTAAAAAATAAAGGTAACACACAAAATGTTAAAAAACTCCCCTTTGGCCGTAATTTAAAATCTGAACCGTTTCAGATTTTTTAAGTAAATTGTATTACGCTATCATCGATTCTGTATGTGTTCAATCCATTACAAACCCATACGCCCGTTAACAATATATATTTTCTTTATTAATAAAGGTACAGTGACAGGGACAATACCTGTTGGCCGATTAATTTGGTGGACTCTGGGATCACTTATACGTATACCTCTACCTAATTTTATTATTAGCCCAAAAGATGTTAGTAATCCCAAAGGAAGATGCTTCAAATGTTCAGTATAAACGGCGACTCTCTTTTCAAATACTTGCCAACGAATATTATCACCCTGTATTATTTTTGAAGAAATTAAATAACGAAGAATCTGCCTGCATGCATGTATGTTCCTCGCACTGCGAAGAAACTGCGGTACTCAGAGCCATTACGTTTTGAATATCGTAGGCATCTACCTAAACATATAGACCTGGAAGCTAGAATTTTTCATTAATAAATTCAAAGATTAGAAACCAAGCAGTGGCAATACTGTACGAAATGCAGCTCACGAGATTGGCTGTCGGATGTTCTAAAGATATCCTGTTTATGTACGTTGTGATTTTGCTGTTGAATGGAATTTCATGTGGCATAAATATGAAAAACATAATATCTAATAATTAAAGTTCACACGTAAAATTCTAATAATAAAAAAATTAAAAATGTTTTGTAAGCCATCTTACTAAGAGAACATTATTGAAATGACGAACTGATGAGACAAAAATTGAAAAAAATGTAAAATGTATGCCAAGACTTATCAGCATTGAATCGGTAATTATAAACATTTGCTGCTTTTTTAAAATTTCTGTAATATCTTTGTTGAATTATACATGACGTACATGCGAAGAAAATGGTGCTTAATAATAAGACCAAAAATACAAAAAGGTATGAGTTAGCAGGAGTGAGTGTAACAGCACACTGGCAGACTGTGAACTCAATGAAAGCGTAAAAAACCTTAACAAGTCCTTTTGGGCGATTGTTAAAATCTGAAATCTTTCGGACTTTTTTTAAGATTATTTTCAGCTTGTCTAAAAATGAGAATTATTAGTGAATTAAAAAATAAATGATGTAAGGTCATCATGAAGTTAAAACTAAATAAACTAATCTTCGGCCATTTTCTTGAAGTAAGATGAACATTCCAACATGTTATAATTACTAAGAAAAACTGAGCTCCATAATCGTGTTTAAAGCGGCACTTAGAGTCCGAAAGAAAGATTGTTGGTTCAAAAGAATGGATAACTTCAAGAGAATTTGAAAGACCAAGTTCTGTATTTAATTCTTGTGGATAATCTTCCAGTATAATATTACAAATTTCTTGAGGAGTAAGGAGGCTGGTAAGGCACGAATTGGTTCGCAAATACTGAAGAAGTAAACTTTTATTTTGGTAACGCTCTTGAAGAACTTTTCTGGGATTTTAAAAGCATAGCAGGAATTTTAAATGAAAGTATAATTACGATAGGTGAGTTCAGCAACTTCAAAAACGCAACTCAAATTCCATTTTATGTCTGACATTCGTTATCTTAGGCTCCGAAAAATGGAGGATTATTGCCCTTCTAGGATCTTCTTGTATATCTCCTAGGATTATTGCCACTCAGAAATAAATAAAACGAGTGGACGTTACTAATCCCATGTTTGAATGCATGGGAAAACAAATTTGCTCAACTGTGTACGTTGCAGGCCGTGTTGGGAAAAGCATGAGATGAGGGAAGAAATATTCATTTCAATTTTAGAAACAAAACTCAATCATGAAGCAATTATTTTACATTGTGTTCCATCAACAGACATTTTCCGCAAACACAGAAAAAAATCTAAAAATTTCAAATTTTAATGGTCCCTCGAAAGTATTTGTTAAGGTCTCTTACGCTCTCACTGAGCTTCCACATTACCAGCCTGCTCTTGCACTCGCTTGTGCTAGCTCACTTTTTTGGTCTTTTTAGCTGTAGCATTAAGCATCGTTTCATTTACACTTTAGCCACATTCTGTACAACAGCAAAATCACAGAAGTTTTAAAACTGTTTTGCAGCACATGTTTAGAATTTCTGATGCAGCGCCAAGTGTTAGCGTACATTCTTCAGTCTTTTCTAAGCTTATTATATCAGTGTTCAGTTTTGTTAGTAAGATAGCTTGCAAAACGTTTCTCTTGTCTTTGTGGCAAAGAAACAACTTTAATCGTGTCGTTTTGACACAGAAACAACTTTTCTATTGTCTTTCATCCTTGTGACTTATTAATGTACTTGTATACGAAAATTGTCTTGTCTTAGTCTTTGTAACGTATTATTAATATTTTGTGTGTTACTTTTATTTATTAAACATAACGTTCTTCAGCATTTATGCCACAGTAAATTATATTCAACATCAAAATAATAAAATATTTACAAACAGCATATCTTTAAAAATCTTGATAGAGTGTTAGAAGTTCCCACACATATTTTTATATTCGCTGTATCATTTCTTTAAATGCGATCGCTCGCCCGGCTATCCACCGAAAATGAATATCATACGAAAGAAAAATATATAATGATTTTAATCAGTCCAGCTTGTATAATTTTACAAAAATATTGAATGTTTCTGATTAGACATCTTAGCATTTTAATATAGGTTTATTTAAATCAATTGCATTAATAGTTAGAAAAAAATATTCTTAAGTACTGATTTTATTGCTTTCAAATTGCTTAGTTTATTACTCAATAATATTGCAAATTAAGTATTGAAATACAGTAGGCTTCAAGAAATGAAACTGCGCTAGTGTATGGAAGATAAAAGTATTTTATTTTCGATTGCGGAAAACATTACTTTCATTAAAGATGAGTTTGTTAAACTAAGAGATAAATATCTTACAATTTTCCGAATGGCAGCACTAATGAGATAAAAAAAAATATTTTGTATCGAACAGTGTTGCCACTTCTACTTTCAAATGGATGAATTTGTTAATAAAAAATTCTCTAAAGTTTACATAACACGATAATATAAAATTTTAAATTAAAAATTCGGATTTCCAGATGCACATGTTTGGACGAAGGACTACGTTATTCAAAATTTAATGGCTCTATTTCACATCATTTTTTCACAGTTCGAGGAACATGCATATATATATGCAAATTCCTCATTATTTAATTTCTTCAAAAATACACAGGGGGATCATATTTGGTTGCAGCAATTTGAAAAGTGATATGCCGTTATTTATAGTGAACCAAAGTAAAATCTCATTTCGAGACTAATAACCTCGTTTGGGCCAATTAAAAAATGAATAAATAAATAAAAGAAAAAGTGTGAAAGCTTTCATATTTTATACTACGCCCAAATGGGCCTTTTTTAACATATTGTCTATTACCCTTATTTATTAAATACCATGTTCCTCGCGCATAAACCACAAAATTCAAGTCAACAACAATATCACAAAATATCTAAAAACAGCATGTCTCTAGAATTTCCTATACACTGTCTCGCGTGCTGGAGATAAAAATTTTTTTTTGTACGTAGTTCCCATTGCTAGCTTTGAAATCGTTTAGTTTGTTAATAAAAAAATTCTTAAAGTTTTACAAAATATGAAATATGTAATAAAACGAATTCCAAATTCAGTTTTCCATGTGCCCATATTCGGGTGGATGGCTACGTTATTCCAAACTTGACGGCTCTAGGTATCACTGCTTTTTCACAATACGAGAACCATAGATACATTCATGCAGATTCTTAATTATTTGATTTCTTTAAATATAATGCAGGTCTCTAATATTTGGTGACAACAATTTCAAAAGGGATTCAAACTTTTACAGTAAACCAACGCAAAATTGTCCATTTCATGTAAACTCAAAATGTTTCCTGGCCTTAAAAGTCATTAAATAATTATTATTATAAAATAGATAAGACTTAAAAATAAATTTTTACTCAAACTGTGAACAAATATGAAATTCGATTGTTTAAATATTATAGACCAAATTTTAGGAAAACTTCCCCAATTTTAAACCAAAAGAATAAATGACTTCATTAATTAAACACAAGAGAACACAATGTGTTCGCTGTCTAAATTCATTAGAATCCTCTCTTTCCTTCTCTGTAACAATTCTGTTTATGTTTCGCATCTTCCTATTTTGGGGGTAATTTTTTCTTGCATTTTTTGATGCATTTTCTTCACGCACTGAATATTTTTAATGCTCTGTGTAACTTTATAATCGTAACGCGCTTTTCATTTTAAGCGCATCCATTTTTTAATCCTCTAAGTGCAGTGACTGTTCACCCGTATCTCTGGCTTATTATTGGCTACCCCTGATGACGACGAGCATTAGAAAGAAGCAAATTAAATTCTTACTTATTCACCAGTATTTGCAACCTGGAATTCACTATTAGAGTTCTAGCTCTCTTCAATCATTTTACACACTTTTCAATTAAAATTTCGAAATATTTAAATTAATTAATACTCTTTTTTTCCTTCAGGAAAGTAATAAGTCAAAATGCCAAATTATTTTCGGATTTTTCTGAGATGATGCTAGAACTGAATCCTAAAGGAATTTGCATAATATTTAAGCCACGTTTAAAAACACCGATATTTATCCTTAAAATAATGGAATGTTACAAAATGATTAAATAGTAGATAGGACAATTTCGAGATTGCACACTTTTTACTGACGTACCAAGTGTGACCTGCTACAACCAAAGACATTTCAGTTTTAATATTGTGAGAAGTATCCTATTTTAGGAACTCTAATTTTAAGCAGAGAAATTACACATCTCGGAAAACGAAGTGGTTTCAGATATCAGTTTCTTTCCAAAATACGTTTATCCGCTTTCCATTATTAAATAGCTTAATATAAGGATATTTCAGTAATATTAATATTACTGATGTAGCAAAGACTATGCTAAATTCTGCCGTCTGCAGAGCTACAGGCTAGAAATGTTATGAAAGAAAGAAAGCTTTTAAATTTTTCATTTTTCAAATGTAATCTATGAATCACGTTTCTGATGAAAACCACTTATAAAGATGTATAAATCCTTCAACATGACAACACTGTTAATAAATTTCGTAATGTACTCGTAAATGCCTGCATGGGTTTCCAGGTTACCAAATTAGCAGATGGGTTTACTGCAAAAATTGGTCTTTCTCAATCACTCGCTGTTGACAGGTGCTCTTCACGGAAAAAAGGTTACGATAGAGAAGCTATGGAAATGGCATTTCATAATGACATCTATAAACAAGGTTATGAAATGAGTTTGAAAATTTCGATGACTCAGAATTTGGAGCGACTATTCCCAGGGCAAAAATCTGATGACTAATAAGTTCCAGTCTTTAACTTTTCCCAGTAAAAATAGAACTATAAACTAGCATTTTAAGAGTTTAAACTTTAATAATTAAAGTTTTTAGATGAACATTTCTAGATGATGAGTTTCTTTCTAGAACATCTAGATTTTCTAAATGTCCTTCAAAATTCTTTCCGATGATGATTATGTCATCCAGGTATATCAAATAAGCTTTGTAGGAAAGACGTTTCAAAACAGTCTCCATGAGGCGATCGAATGTTGTCGGAGCATTACACAGCCCGAACGGCATCTTAAACTGCCAAAGTCTTTGTCCTGTGGTAAAAGCCGTCTTTGCTCTGTCATAAGGATGGATCTCTGCTTGCCAATATCCACTCTTTAGATCAAGCGTCTAAAACCACTTGCTTTCAGAAAGAATGTCCAGAATATGATCAGTTCTAGGAAGAAGGTAGCTGTCTTTCTTCGTAACATCGTTCAACCGGCGATGATCGACACAAAATCTGGTTGAACCGTCTTTTGTCTTCACCAGGACGATGAGAGGTGCCCATGGAGTTGTTGAAGGCTTGATGACATTGCTTTCTTACATGTCCCTTAGACGTTCCCCTTCCTCCTACTGTTTAGCAATCGGTAGACGTCTTGGATGTTGTTTAATTGGCGGGTGATCCCGTTATCAATTCTGTGATGTGTCAAACTGGTTCGACCAACGTCAGAATATGAGCGAGAGAAAACATCTTGAAATTCTTGAAGGACACGTCCCATTGGCAACTCTCACCGGGATAACGGTCGTTTATAGGTCGACGAGTGCTGAGGCTACAAGTACTCCTTTCGGGCTGTTACAGTTTTTGGAATATTCGATGATAGCGCATATTTCTGTTTTCGGTTATGAATCCAAGAAGTAAAAATTATGTTCTTGCTGGTATTGTGATATTGTCTTGTGCTACGATTTTGTGAACAGATTTAATTCCTTCATCATTAATACCGAATAAGGCTATGTCCTCAGAGGTAGAATGCAGTTCGTTATTTTTAAAGTCCAAAGAAAAATTGTACTTCTTTAGAAAGTCCAATCCGGGTATGCAAGTGTCTGTAATCTCTACTGCATATGACGTCTGATGGTAAGCGGCACTTCCAAACCTGATGTTAACGTTTAATTTTCCTTCGATGTCGATCTTCTCGCCTGACACAGTCTGGAGGGTAACGCAGGGCGGCGTGAAGATAAGTTTACCTTAGAGTTGTTGAGCCCAATCTTTTCGGATGATGGTAACATTGGCTTCCGTGTCGATCGTCATATTGCAGGGAACTTCATTCATGTAGCCCGCTTCTGACAATAAAAAGTGTTGCGGGCTTACGGATTCGTAATGGATTGAATGCACAAGTCGATAAAAAGTTAATAAAATTTATTCTTATTCTCCCAAAAAATTAAACAAAATGCTGAAATTTCCTCAGAGATCTTGGTACAATTGTAAGGTTTTAGTTTAACTAACCAAGTTTTATTTTAAGTTAAATCTGTCTATCTCCTCTCTGTTTCAACTTTCTGTCAGAAGAAGCGCGCGTTTTTAGCTTATGCTAATTTTGAAGTACAGCCAAGTACTATTTAAGCCAGAGGTAGAAACCTCTCGGTGTGTGAGAGCTTTGCCTCAGATCACGGTCACGCTGCTCAACGTTCGCCTGACCAGCTAGCAGTTTAAATTTATAAGCCATAGTGCTTACTACGTGATTGCATTGTAAAATAAATTAAAGTGCGGTAGTATTTAGTATACCTTGCTACGCACCCTTTTCGGTAGAGGCCAACTTCCGCGAATTGCTCTGCGAAGCAAAGTTTAATTTAAGTTCTATTTTAATTTATTTAAATTTATTTGATTGTTAAGTTCGACCAAAGTGTGGTCTGTTACGTTCTGTATCTCTCCCGAATTGGGAGGTTTGTATTTAATAGTGATTGAATAAAAGAGGATTTCAAATCCCTTCACGTGCAGTTATTCTCCAGCCCAGCAGTTACATCAGAACATAGCGTACCTTCCGCTCCCTGTTCCAGTTCAGGACTTAGAACGTAAGGATAAGAACCCTTTACAGAATTTACCATGTTCTCAAAGAATACACACAGAATGCTAAGTCCTGATAGTGGCGCCCGCACAAAAAGAAGAGGATGGCCTCAACAACAAGAAGACGAACCTGAGACACCTGCTGTACCTGTCCAGAATCCTGAGATAGCACCTCCTGGCATAGAAGGATTCGGCTACATCGTACAAACCATGCGAGCAGCCATGAAGCCAGCGGCAAGTTTTGACGGCAAGACAGCCGTAATCAATTTCCTGGAAAAGCTAGACTCCCACTTCATGCTATATCCAGTCCACGAATTTCAGAAAGTCGCTCTTGCTACCAGCGCTTTGAAGGGCCAAGCGCTAAGTTGGTTCAAGTGCATCGGAAAGAATCTCTTGGGGGAACCAGGAAGCCCCACATACACGTATGAAAATTTCAAGAATTCTCTAGTGAAAGCATTTCCCGTGGTGCGAGATCGAGCCAGATTGGAAGCTGAACTGTTTAGCCGATACCAAGAAAGAATAGAAGATTTGTCTAATTTTATTTTGAGGAAAATTCAAGTTTTCAAGCTTTTGTATGGAAGTCGCCCGGATCCTGAAATTATTCAAGTTATACTTCCTAGGCTACTGCCCCAAGTTCAAGATTTCATCGAACTAAGAAATCCAACAACATTAGACAGATTATTTGAGCTCGCGGTACAATTTGAAAGCCGAAGAACAGCCGACAACGAACGACGACGCCAATTTGAGCGAAGAAGTCAGTGGAGTTCGCCAAGACCGCAGCAAAAGCAAAATCAAAGTTACGGGAATAAGGCGAAGCAATGGCCGAAGAAAGATGTGTCTCCTAAAGCGAGCGGCGAACGAAGGGAATTTAATAGAAGAACAAGCAAAGATTCCGAGGGCAACCAGAAGAAAAAGAATTTAAACTAAGAGGGATTTCTTCGAGGAAGGTGAAGAAGTCCGAAGCAGCGCAAAACCCTTCCAAAATCAATTTAAACACCGTGGTCGTTAAGAATTTGAGTTTGCCGAAGATTGAAGTTCTAATCAACAACATACCGGCGACAGCCCTCTTGGATACAGGAGCCCAAAGCAGCTTCGTATCGGAAAGATTCTTTAAGAAGCACTTTCGACGTTACAGAATTTTTAGTGCAAGAGACACGGATGTCATAGCGGCCCAAGGAGAAAAATGTAGCTGTTTAGGAAAAGTACCATTGTTCGTGCGTATCAACAACGAACAGGTAAGAATCCTGTTTTATATTGTGCGTAACCTGCAGACTTGTATTATTCTAGGTGTGGACTTTTTTAGTTTGGCAGAAGCAAAAATTGATTTCAAGGGGGGAGAACTAACATTAAATATGAAGCCAATTGAAGCGAAGAATGATAAGCCCCCGCAGCTGGACTTGGAACATTTACAAGCAGAGGAAAAAGAGAAAATCCAAGGTCTGGTAAGTCACTTTGCGAATTTATTTAGTGATGTACCAGGCTTTACGCAGGTGGTGAACCACGACATTGACACGGGGGACGCTCAGCCAGTTAGGCAAAAGCCATATAGATATGATAGGACAAAAGAAGAAATAATTGAACATCATATTAAAGAGATGTTAAAGAATAAAATCATCACGCCAATTTCTAGCAGTTATGCTAGCCCCGTTGTCCTGTGTAAGAAAAATAATGATTACCCGATTACGCACCCGAAGCGGTGGCGTTTTGCTATAGATTATCGCAAGTTAAATTCAGTTACAAAATATCCTGTATATCCGTTGCCGATAATTGAAGAAATTATTCGAAATATTTCGTCTACAAAATACATGACTACATTAGATCTCACGAGTGGCTATTTTCAGATTGGGGTAAAACCCGAGGACGTACACAAAACCGCGTTCATAACGAAATCTGGTACGTACGCATTTCTTAGAATGCCGTTCGGATTATCCGGCGCGCCGGCAACGTTCCAAAGATGTATGGACATCGTCTTAAGACCAGTCCTTGGTAAAAGCACTTTCATATATTTAGACGATATTATAATTACGAGTAGTACTCTAGAACAACACTTACAAGATTTAAGAAAAGTATTTTCATTGTTAAACGAAGCTGGTTTAAAGATAAATGCGTCTAAATGTAAATTTGCCGCAAAAGAGTTACGTTATTTAGGATTTAAAATTTCCCAAAAGGGAATCGAAACGGATCAGTCAAAAATAGTAGCCATTAGAAATTATCCTGTTCCTAAAACAGCGAAGAAATTATCGTCGTTTCTCGGGATGTGTTCATATTACCGGGCTTTCATTAAAGACTTTGCAAAAATAGCTGAGCCACTGCTAAAGTTGAAAAGAAAAAAAGCTAGGTTTTCGTGGTCAGCAGAAGCCAACTTGGCGTTTCAAAAATTGAAAGACGCATTGACTCAAGCTCCCGTCTTAAAATTTCCAGAAGGGGATAAAGGATTAGAGATTTCAGCGGACGCTTCAGATTTCGCGATTGGTGCAGTGCTTTCCCAAAATGGTCAGCCCGTGGCTTTTTTCAGCCGAACATTAAATGAAACCCAAAGAAACTATTCCGCAACAGAGAGAGAAACTCTCGCAGTGTTAGCATCAGTACAGAAATTTCGTGTGTTCTTTGGAAGTTCTCCAGTAACTGTATATACCGACCACGCGGCGGTCACTAGACTCTATTCTGGAAAAAATTTATCACCCAGATTAATAAGGTGGGCTCTCAAATTACAGGAATATAACCTAATAATTAAACATACGCCGGGAAAGGAAAATGTTGTGGCAGATGCTTTAAGCAGAATTAACTTAGATGAAAATGGAAGTGTAATTAAGATAGCCATGTTAACATCCAAAGTATTAGATTCTCGTGAAACAGTAATAGCCGAACTCAAAAAAGATCCGGAGTTCAAAAATATATACAATTATTTGGCCGACCCTGAGAATTTCAATCATCCGGATATTGTGCCGATAAGAAATAGGGCCGAAAATTACGAATTAATTGACGGACTGTTATTCTATACGAAAGCTACTAATGAGAATCATGAATATAGACCGGTTATCCCAGCTAGCATGAGGTTGAATGTATTAGAAGAGTTGCATGATTGTGCCATTTCGGCTCATTTAGGTATAAGAAAAACTGTTCAGAGAGTTCGCGAGGCAGTTTTCTTTCCAGAACTGCAAAAGTTTACTAGGGCGTATGTCCAGTCGTGCCCAACATGTCAATTAAATAATTATGTTAATTTCCGCCCGGCCGGGTTCCTAAATAGTATTAAATCAGAATTCCCAAATCAAATAATAGGCATCGATTTACTTGGACCTTACCCTCGAAGTAAAGTTAATAAAAGCCGATATCTTTTAGTTATAGTGGATCATTTTAGCAAATGGTTAGAGTTAATTCCGTTAAAACGCGCGTCTGCAAAAATTGTAGTAGATTCAATTCTAAATAAGTATATTTTAAAATACGGGGCGCCCCTAAAAGTTATTTCAGACAATGGTCCTCAGTTTGTTAGTAAAATGTTTGAGGAAATGTGTGCAAAACTGGGCATACGTCATCTAAAGATGGTCCCGTATCGTCCGCAGTCAAACATAGCGGAACGGGTGAATAGAAATGTAGTGAAAATAATTCGTAGTTATGTGAAAAACTATCACTCTACCTGGGATAGCCATATAAATGAATTTGCATTTGCACTTAGGACCGCCAAACACGATACTACACAAAAAACACCCGCTGAACTCTTCTTAGGAAGAAAGATCTTGACCCCCCTAGATAAACTGTTCTTTGTACAGGAAAGGGCAGAAGAATTTAAAATGAGTGATATACAAAAGTTAATACGGGAAGCGACGGGAAATATAGAAATGGCCCAAAGAAAACAGAAATTGTATTATGACCTAAAAAGAAGAGAGGTCAAGTACAATGTGGGAGATGAAGTGTTGAAGATTAAACACAACTTGTCAAATGCCCCAGAGGAAAAGGTGGGGAAATTTTTTCCGCGTTTTGAAGGCCCGTTCACAATTGAACAAATTACGGGGGCAGTGGTTATATTAAAAAGAAATGATGGTCAAACGCTCAAAGCGAATGTGGACCAAATAAAACCGTTCTATAATCGCAGCAAAATGGCTGTATTTAAAGATTTGTTTCAGGATCCGAGGCAATCGACTAGCCAGGAAGATGTACGTCAGCAAAAACAGCAGGAACCAGCTACAACGGCATCGAAATGTCAGAAGAAGAAAGCTCCCCCTCAGCAAAGAAATAAGAACCAAAAATGTGGTTTCAAAAGAAAGTCTCACGATGCAGGTGACCAAATCTACGAACGGAATTACGAGCGTACCAAGAGAAGAAAGCAGAATGGGCAAGGAAAGCCCAATGTATCCAAAAGAACTGTGGAATCATCGGACAGGTGCCTGAGAAGCAAGAAACCTCGATTGCAGCCTGAGAATCAACTTCCCGAATACAGCAGGAACCAGGACAAGCAACGAACAAGGAACCAGGAGAGAAGGGCCCAGTCCACCAAACGTCCAGCGGAGGAACCTCCTCTACAACAAAAATTTCGGAGGAATGTCAAAAGAAAAAGAGATGAACAGGCTCCGAAAGAACGAAAAACGAGGAAACACAACCAAGCTACAACGTACTCGACTTTCAAAGATTGGGCCAAGAAAAGGATGGACGATCATAATAAGATAAGTACAATTTCGTATTCAAAAGTTTAGTTAATTTTTGAGTATATTGCAAGTTGCAGGGCCGATTTTACCTCAAGCGAGGTTGACTTTTACGCCAAGTGGGCGATAAGTTCTAATATTGAAAGTAAAATGTTTTGTTAAAAGAATTTGTAATTCTTAAAGATTTAAAATCACTTAATGTTTGTAAATAGAATTATTTTGTAAAAGGAATGAATTACTGAAAAAAAAAATGTTAACTAAATGATTTTGTATGACGCTTTGTCGAAAGACTTGTAAAATGTCTAGAATGAAAATTCGGAAAATTGAAAAACACGATTTAGTCTGTGGACTATTATTTCAATGTAATTTGATATTTCAAGAAAGTACCTTGAGAAAGGAATAGGAAGCACTTGCTGTAAGCTTAGAAATTTAACCTATATTTCTGTAAGCTTAGAAATTTAACCTCTATTTGCATTTCAGGATTGCTATGAAATTGTTAATGTGTTATGAAATGTAACAAATAATATTATGCTAGCAATGCACGTTAAGTGCAATATTAATGTCAATGTTGTGTGCAAACTGCGAATTTGTATGCATGAAAAGTTAAA
>KK112210.1:179210-196128 GCA_000611955.2 Stegodyphus mimosarum | reverse complement strand
CTCAGATCACGGTCACGCCGCTCAACGTTCGTCTGACCAGTTAGCAGCTTAAATTTTATAAGCCATAGTGCTTACCACGTGATTGCATTGTAAAACAAATTAAAGTGCGGTAGTATTTAGTATACCTTGCTACGCACCCTTTTCGGTAGAGGCCAACTTCCGCGAATTGCTCTGCGAAGCAACATTTAATTTAATTTAATTTCTATTTAGGTATTTATTTTAATTTATTTGATTGTTAAGTTCGACCCAAGAGCGGTCTTTTACGTTCTGTATCTCTCCCGAGTTGGGAAGTTTGTATTTAATAGTGATTGAATAAAAGAGGATTTCAAATCCCTTCACGTGCAGTTATTATCCAGCCCAGCAGATACATCAGAACATAGCGCACCTTCCGCTCCCTGTTCCAGTTCAGGACTTAGAACTTGAGGATAAGAACACTTTACAGAATTTACCATGTTTCCAAAAAGGATGCACAGAACACAAAGTCCTGACACAATATCGCAATATTTCACAGTAATTATATTTAAAACTACTAAACACGTTGAATAGAACTCAGTTCAAATTACACAGAAAGCTAATCCGATCTCACCGCGAATTCGCTACGGTTAATAACAACACTAAGTAAACAACTACATTTCGCTTAAAACAAGTGAGATGAGATGTTATAATCCGGTTTTTATAGGCTTTTTAATCAAGCACGAGAACGTTTTGGTATTTTCTCGATTTTTCTGTTTAGCGACAGTATACAATTACGAGAAATCTATTTATTAAATGTTATATGCGCGCGCTTTTGTATTTTTACTTTTCTAGAGTAGTTTTCCCTTAAATTTCGTCACTCGCTGCATTACATCGGAAAATAAAACAATTTTAATTACAATTTTACTAAAAATAACGCATTAAATACAAATTCCGTAACAATACCTTAAAAAAATAAGATTTAAAAATAAAAGCCTAATTCAGTGTCTCTTTATTTTTCAGACTTGATCACTAACTTAATTGCGTGTTAATATAAAGTCACTTCCAGCTTAAAAATGGTTTATAAAATAGGGATATCAATTTGCATTGGATAAAAAATAAATATATACATTCATAAGTTGTAAAAACTTCGAGTACAATTTATTCCAAAGGATAAAGCGCAATGCTTCGCAAGGCCAAATATGGAGTGAAATGCTATCTTCTTGCCGCAAAGCTGTCGGTAGAACAAAATCCTTATACAGGCAAATCCCCCCCAAAAAAAAAGTGCCTTTAGGAACGGAAAACACCTTTTAACCCAAAGGTGCAATTACTTCCAGAAGGGCTATTAATTTTGTTTTGGTATTTTGCGTCGTCCACTAGAAAAAGTCGTTTTACTATTCAAACTGTTGCCACCAAATATTAAAGCCCTACATTATATTTAAAAAATTAAATAATGAAAGATCTGCATGAGTGTATGTACGTTTCTTGCACTGTGAGAAAACAACGGTACCTAGAGACGTCGAATTCTGAATAACGTAGTCCTGGACTCTAATATGGGCATCTGAAAGACTAAATTTGGAATCTGAAATTTGTCTTATGATCTACTTTATATTTTTGATTAAAAACTCAATGATTTCAAAGCGAGCAATGGCAGAACTGTATGGAAGAAAGAATTTTTTTTTATAGCCAGCGTGGTACACTGTGAATCGAAAAGTCTAAAGATATACACTTACGTATATTGTGATATTGCTGTTGAACTGAATTGTATGGATTGAGGGCGAAGAACATAGTATTTAATAAGTAAATGTAACACCCAAAACGGTTAAGAAACGCCCCTTTGGGTGCAATATAAAATCTGAAAGCTTTCAGACTTCGTTTTATTTGGTTTCTTTTTCAGAAATTTAGCAATCAACCAGCTTTGTTTTTTTTTCTTTCTGAAGATGTAAAATTCATTGTATTCTTCTCTTCGAATCCGGTTAAACTTCACGTAAATGCAAAATGCAATTTTATTGAAAAACCAAAGAAGCATTTTCGATGAAAAATTGAAATTATTTAAAATAAAGCAATACATAATATTGAATTTCTTAAAAAATATCAATACAATTTTTTTCTCAACAAAGCAATGCACAAAATGGTTACAGGTAAGTATTTTTCCTCAGTTAGAAATACACAAGTTAAAAAAAAATTCGACTGCAAAATTAATATGAACAGATTAATTGAAAATATACTATTCTAACTATATCAGGACTGAGTATTCTGTGTGTGTTCTTGGAGAACATTTGTGAAATATTTACCAGGGTGTTTCTTCTCAGGTCCTGAACTGGAACAGTGAGCTGGTGAAATGTAAGCTTTGTTCTGATGTACTGCTGGGCTGGATAGTAACTGCACGTGAAGGGATTTGAAATCCTCTTTCATTAAATCACTATTAATTACAAACTTCCCAACTCGGGAGAGATACAGAAAGTAAAAGACCGCACTTGGGTCGAACTTAACAATCAAATAAATTTAAATAGTAAACCTAAAAATAGAACTTAAATCAAAGTTTGCTTCGCAGAGCAATTCGCGGAAGTTGGCCTCTACCTAAAAGGGTGCGTAGCAAGATATGCTAATACTAGCGCACTTCAAATTGTTTTACAATGCAATCACGTAGTAAGCACTATGGCTTATAAATTTTAACTGCTAGCTGGTCAGACGAACGTTGAGCCGAGTGGCCGTGATCTGAGACTAAGCTCTCTCCCGCTAAGAGGTTTCTACCTCTGGCTTAAATAGTACTTGGCTGTACTTCAAAATTAGCATAGCTGAAAACGCGCGCTTCTTCTGACAGGAAGTTGAAACAGAGAGGAGATAGACAGATTTAAATTAAAATAAAACTTGGTTAATTTAACTAAAACCTTACAACTATATTTGGAAATGCAATGCTGTTATGAGGGATTTAACGAAATTTCAGATTTCGTCAAAGGGTTCGCTATTGGCAATCGAACGTGTCAGAATTTTTGCCACTACTGATCAAAAATATTTTTTTTCACAAAAATGTGTGAGTGATAATGATAATATGCGAAATAATATGAGTGATAATGTGCGAAAGATTTAATACTTAGGATTACGTTAGTCATTTAGCGTCCGAAAATTTTCACTAAAACTTCCCAAGAAAATTTAATACTACTTACTGTCTCTTTCGTACCGATTATACACTCAAGTTTGTGAAAATTGCAACACCATGAAGGACTTACGCGAGTGAGCTGAAATTTTCAGGAAATGCAAAGTAGCGCATGATATGTAAATGATTAGAATTGCAAATCCGTAGCGCATGCGTATGCTGAGCAGCGCCCTCTGAACGGCTGATGGATCCGAATAAATAGACGGCTGTAGCGAGGAGTGTATGGTTATCGGTGGTTATCTGCTAGTGGTAAACGTTAACTCAATCTGTACTTATGCCTCGTCGACGAAAGAGAGCGAGATTTGAACAACTTACAGAGTTTGAACGAGGGAGAATCATCGGCCTTCGTGAAGCTGGATTGTCGTATCGTGCAGTAGCCTCTCGTGTGCAGCGTAACAGCAGCACAGTGATGCGCGTTTGGAAGCAGTGGACGGACGAGTGTCGGACAACTCGGAAATCCGGGAGTGGACCCCGAAATGTGACGTCAGCTCGCGATGATAGACACCTGGTCCGCATGGCGCGGACGGACCGTACAGCTTCCTCTAGACAATTGGCAGCACTGTGGTCAATAGCTACAGGTGTTTCATTGTGTGCTTCATCAATTCGTAGACGTCTGCTGCAGTGTGGACTGCGCGCACGGACTCCTTTATACAGGATCCCCCTAACGCACGACCATCGCCGCCTGCGGCTACAATGGGCCAATCAGCATAGAGACTGGCGTGCTGATTGGCAGCATGTCGTGTTTTCTGACGAATCCCGCTTTAATTTGTGGTACCATGATGGCCGCATTCGTGTCAGACGCTATGCCGGTGAACGCCACCTTCCGGAGTGCATTATCGAACGCCACAGTGGACGAACACCCGGAGTTATGGTCTGGGGCGCCATAGCATATCATAGACGATCTCAATTGCTACGAATTGTGGGCAATCTGAACAGCAACCGGTATATCCGTGAAGTTCTACAGCCCGAAGCTGTTCCCTTCCTTCAAAGCTTGCCAGGCGCTGTATTTCAACAGGACAATGCCCGCCCTCATACTGCTCGGATTGTTAAATCCTTCTTTGCAGCGCAGCAGGTACAGCTTCTTCCTTGGCCTGCGTGTTCCCCGGATATGTCGCCAATTGAACATGTGTGGGATGTCATTGGTCGGCGTCTTGCTCGTGATCCTCGTCCTGTTGCGTCTGCAGACGAACTTTGGGTACGCGTACAAACGATATGGAATGCTCTTCCTCAGTCAGACATTCAAACTTTGTTTGACTCCATGCCACGTCGTTTAGCAGCACTTATTGCGGCGCGTGGTGGCCACACAAAATACTGATTCTGATCACTTGTTCTTGTTTGTTTGCTTTGAACATTTAATCATTTATTTGTACCACTACCACTCAACTGTGTATTAAATTGCATTCAATTATGACGATTCCTTCTTGGTGTTGCAATTTTCACAAACGTGAGTGTATATGAAGCCCTAATACGATATAAATAAGCAACACATAAATGAATGCTGGTTTTATTGCATGATTTTAAAATGACAGTTACATTTAAAAATCTGTCAGGATTCCTGCAAATTTCTCACACCGTTGCCTTAAGTCAAAACTTCCAGTTAAGTGGATGGTGTTTGCAGAATTTTATACGTGTGAATATCTTTTATAGTGTAATGTACCCTATCATGAAGAATTTTGAAGTTTAGGAAAAACAGATAAAACATCTTAGAAAATATTAAATTATTTTAAAATAAATTCACATCTTGTGCTATAAATTTAAAAATGGAGAACATTTTGAAATTTTTTGTTGCTTGAGGTATTTGTGAATGTCTGAAAATTTAGTAAAATGCGTACCAACAATGTAGAAAATTCGTGACGACATAAAATTATTAACCTAAAATTGAAGAAAAATTTGAGCATCAGTTCAAAGCTCCGGACGTAATTTCCCTGAAGTGATCTTTTAATTTACATGCTAACAGCTCAACTCTAAATAGTCAAAAATATTTAAACAATTATTAATTTTATCTAAAGAAAGTATATGCATTTCTGTCATAGTTTTTTGGTCTTCGCTTAGTTTGTTTAATTCATTTTGAAAATTTTTATTTATCATTTTCTGATTAAAAATGCTAATTAAATTTAGCCACAGATCAAAGTTTGCTTCTTTTAGAAATAATTAATGAAATTTAAAGTTGGAAAAAGTAAAGCAAACACGATTTCGCATTTCTAATTACTCAAGATTTTAATTAAATCTTCTGACGCATAAAGCAGAAAATCACTGGAATTTTCCATTACTAGCATTAAGGAGCTTAGTTATAATTACTTCTGATGAACGCGATTAGTATCCATAATTTTTAATTTTATTTCAAAGATTGTTTTTATTTGAAGATGGAAGAATGTAGGTCACCGTATTAATCATATTAAACTGCCTTTTTTACGCCGTTAATCTAAGAATTAAATAAAAATGAATTGGATGTAAAATGTCATATTTCATTTTACTGTATCAAAAGATCTCAGATTGCGATTTTAACTTATCCAAGGGGACAAAAATTTTAATGGGTAAACTTTCAGTTTTCGTTGTTAGATTATAATTTGGGAAAATAAAAATTTCTTCCAGAGCATCCATTTCGTCTAACAGCAAAAGGAACGAGAATTTACTTTTACAAACTGATTTTATCCACTGGACCATGAGGAAATGCTTCATTAATATCTATTGTATATTATTAAATATTTGTACTAGCGAAAATACTTAGTGCCAGTTAATTTAGATTGAGAGTAATGCATCTAATAACAGAGAGAACGATACCATTGTAATCCTTCTCTAATAACAATGCATTCAGTCTGATGCTTATGGAACTCAAATAAAAAATAAAAAAATTTCGATATAAAAATAAATTAATTCTCTGTCATTATATCAGCAACAATGGAACGCAGTGTTTTAACAATTTTTGTCTTTCTAATCAAGTGGTCGTAAAAGCTCAAGTTACATCCAATATTTCACCTATATTCAATTTTAGTCGAATAAATGCGACAATAAAAGTGATCACAATTAATCAGAAATCCACAACGCTAACAAACAAACAAACGCACAAACAGACATCTTCTTTATATATATGTATGGAAAACTTAAAAAAATTTTGATTAACAAACTCTGGGATTTGAAAGCCAGCAGTAGCAAACAGTTTTCGAAGTAAAGCATTTTTATCTCCAACTCGTGAGACTGTTGCCACTTGGAAACACTAGTGCACAAATTAGTGTTTTCAGAGTTTTTAATTAATATCTCGGATGATTAAAGTCGTACGTGATGGGAATATTCGAAATGGCTTCTCACGAAATTTTTGGAATCGGGAATAATGCATTTAATGTTTGTCAATGCTATTTGTATTCCATTGTAAGAATTTTTTTATTAACAAACTCTACTATTTGAAAGCGAGCATTGGCAAAACTTTTCGAAATAAAGCAGTTTTTTATCTCCAGCGTACGAGACTGTTGCCATTCAGAAAAATGAATTTTCTGAATTTTAATTAATATCTCTGATTTTAGGTATTTTATGTTTGAAGAAAGTGGCCGTCAACCTTTCGCGGGACCCAGAAAAGATTTGTAGAAATTTTGGTGATGATTGCTATAGTAGCAACTGAGTTAATCGCGAGCAAACACACAGACATTGTTAGTTATATATATATATATATATTTCTATTATTCATTTCAGCGGACGAAGCGCGGAAAGTCATTGAAACTCAAAGCAACACTGTTTCCGAAAATGGTGAAAATATATTTCATATTACTTAAACACCTTCATAAATGAAACATTCTCCTAATATTATTCAAGCTTAATTTATTTAAATTTTCTCTGTTATTTAATTTTCCTGAAGTCCCCTTAATAGTGGCAGAGTGGGTAACGACAGAAAACATCAGTTTACAGCGATGGTTCTACCTAACGAGTGAGTGGCCTGGCTTTCTGATGATTTTTTTTTTGCATGTTTAATGCAAAATGTTAATTAACTTTCCATTGGGACGTATTATACTGTGAAGGTAAATTTCCTAAGGCTGATAGCTCTTGGATACTTTGTTGTAATCAGATATCTATGGATTTGCTCCCAATATTTTCGACACACCAATGAGGAAAATATAATTCCTTGTGTATTTTTGAAAAATGCTTCTTCCTGCTTGTTCCAGGATTCATTTCTTTGCAATACATTGAATTAATGCTTTGGATGTAATTCACATTTGTATATATCCGTTAATGAATACAACTACCCCAAAGCACTGGAAAAATTAATATTGGTTTACTAAGATCACGCGAAAGCACTATCTGACTAAGAGGAGGAATGCCTTTGTAGAGAATTTTGTAAAACATTGGTGGAAATTGGATTGTATACATGTTAAACATGGAAACATCAGGAAATCATCCCTGCAACGAGCTCGTTCGCCTGGAATCGCACCTAGGACGGAACTATTAGTGAAAGGTTTGGAAAAAAAAAGTTGGAGGAACATTAATGGCTTAGAAGACTAGCATTTTTAACGTCTGTCCAATTGGATAGCATAAAAACAACGGAGCCAATTTACCATGTATTTTAGCTAGTAACTACCAGCAACAGCATTAGTAGCAACGTATACGTAGGTATTTCTATAATAACATACTTTTATTGCGTTGGGATTTTATTGAACTATTTTAAACTCAAAACACGAAGTTATGGAGAAGTAATATGTATCAATCTTAATTTAAATAATTAAAAATGTAAGAAAAAATCTTTTCCGCTACAGTACAAAAGACCCCAAATTATTTTCTCCAGTTAGATCTAAGAAACAATTTGATACTTCCCTCCAGAAAACAGACTTACTTCATCCTTTCCTTTCGACTGTGATAAAATATTACTGCCCAGATGGATAGTGATTAATGTCTCTGACTGCCATATCGAAACACCTGGGTTTGAATCCGGAAGACGACATTGATGTTTGGAAGCGTATAGTGTCTGTGCGGCAAGGAGGGAGCAGAAAATCGTCACGAAACGTTGATGGTAGCGAAACTAAGGTGGGAGTCTCTCATACCACCCGTCAGGGTGTTCGTCCTCAAGTTTGGGGTAGAATCTTAACAGACAGCTAGTTTCAACAACACCACAATCACTAGTGGTAATACAGGGGTGCTGTCTTAGATTCTACATGTAACTGTGAAAAATGTTTTCAAACGTAAGAATTTTATCTCTTAGGTTAGTTATTTACTTTCTTCCTGGAAGTATCACGTTGGCGCATATAAAATTAAAGAGTTTTTTTTTAAATTTGAATATGTCTGTTATATGAATAAATTAAAGCACATCATGGCTGTGCCTAAGAGAAGAGATGCCTTCATGAAGGGCCTTCTGAGTACAAATGATCTTTATACACGTTATATATGAAGAAAACCAGTTTTGTAGCCAGTCAGTTCGCCTGGGTTTGAAACCAGGACGAACAACGATTAGAGGTCTTTAACCAATCGACCACTGGCATAGCCTGTTCGAATATAATAAAGCACGCTGTTAAATTTCTGGGCTATGTGCAAATAATTTACAGAATAAATGTTCTTTAGGTTTGACGAGGTCAATTCGAATTCGAAAGTTCACAAACAGCTAAATTTGAAGATATTAAAAGAAGTCAGATAGTCTGAAGGTATTCATACCTTTCGAGCTAGCAAACCGTAAGCGTTACCTCGAACTTCGTAGATTATTTCCTTTCTTACGCGATTGAAGGCAATTTCCCCCCAATAAAGAATAAATTAAACCCCCGAGTACGTTGCTCGAGTCTGGCAGCAGTTTCTCAGGTTAACGTTTTCTCCGGTCAATCACATTTCTCCTAGGGAAAAGCTTTTTGAAATATATGTCTCTCATACTATTCTCCTATTCTGTGTCTGTCCAAGGCGAAGCTCTAGGGTTGATTTCAAAATTTGCGGGCGCTACGGAATAAGCCCTTTTATCTTAAGACAGATAGGTATTTTCACAGCATCCCTCGACTGCCCAATTATCAGCGACTCTCATTTACGGCATTTACGGGCTTTGGAAAATTTCCTTCAGAATTCTCCTGGCTTGACTTTAAACATGATTCTTTACCATCTATAGATTTAATCAGGTGGGTGATGTACTGCAATCAACAAGCACTTAGATGTGTGATAAGATAAGATAAGATATCGGGCATTCCCTTTTCCGTCAACTTAATAACACTAAAGGTCCTCACCTCCTCTGGACTGGGCCATGGAGGTAGGAAGCAAGTCCTTTCTTACCTCCATGAACTATGCCCAGGGGTTCAACCCCTATCCCAGAACCTTGGAGGATGGGTTGCAGCGCATCTGGAGTAACTAGGGCCCCAAGGAGCCAATGGTCGTCAATTTGCTACCTACCAGTCGTTCGGGCTGCCCGTCGCAGTGAGCCATCACCATTACCCAGCAAAACCGGGGCGCTACCACCAGTCTACTAGAAGCAACTTCTCTACGACCTGCCAGATCCACAGGCCGGGTAATAAATGATCTTTCCGTGGCCTCCAGAACCACTAACTTTATTATTTGCATACCCCCATGGCCGAGACTACTTAGGTATAGATCCTACCCAAAGCTTCGCAGAGTTCTCTACGTCAACCCTCGGAGATTTAGATGTGTGATAACTAACGTGAGCGGAGACAGGCTTTGGTTTTGTCTTGAGCGGTCGTATCAATTAAATCTCTCCATTCGGACTATTGAGTATGGAGCAAAGGTCAAGTCCGAAATTTATGGAACTGCGAAGCAACCGGGAGAAAATAGCTGAAAATATTACACCGGGTTGTTCTGCAAGTCTTCAGCGTTTTTAATCACTTGAGCGCTGGTGGGTTCTCTCTGAGAAACTTTTTGGGTGTACGTTTTCTTATAACGCTAAACTTTCAAATGAAATTGGAGGAAATTGTGTTTCTTCCTCTATTTATATACAGAGTGTTTATAAAGTCCCGGACCCATTTTGATGTTTAATAACTCATAAAATAATAAAGATAGATTAAAATTAATAACATAAATGGTTAGATAGACGTTAGGATTAGTTTCATGACGCTTGTCAATGAGCTTCCACGTGTCTTCCCTTCGTCGCACGAAGAACATCAAGTCGCTATTCAACTTCACGCCAGGTACCGGCAAGCATGTCAGTATCCACAGAGGCTATTGCGGTTGTAATTCTGGCTTTTAGGTCATCAATGTTCGACACTCTCCTTCTGTAAACGTTGTCCTTTACAAATCCCCAAAGGAAAAGTCCAGCGGCGTTATATCAGGTGATCTGGGTGGCCGAGAAATTGGACCTCCTCGCCCAATCCATCTTCCTGTAAAATGGTCATTTAAAGAACTACAAACGATGGTACTCCAATGATGTGGTGCACCATCTTGTTGCAAAACGACGTGTGGCTGAAGCTCTTCTAGTTGTGGAAATACGAAGTTTTCCAACATGTTTAAGTATACGACTCTGAGACCATCTTTTCTGTAAAAAAGTTGGCCCAATGACTCGGTCGTGCATTAGTCCACACCACACATTATCCTTTGAGGAAACTAGTTAGGTTACTAGAACAAACACATCAAAAGTAAACATAACATTGCAGTAGTTGCCAAAAACAAAAGAGAGAAAAATGCAACTAATAAGCAGATGATATTTAGAAAAGTACAGATATTTAGACTGGAAAATGAAATTATCTGCAATGAACCACACGCGCAGACGATATTTACAAAAGTAAAGATATTCAAACCTGAAAAGGAAAACATATAACTTATTCCATCAATAAATGCCATAAGTTTGTTTATATTTTCATTATTTTAGGAGTTATTAAACATCAAAATGGGTCCGGGACTTTATAAACACCCTGCATTTTCAAGCCATCCTTATCTTTACTATAAGAATACTGCCTTATAATATGCATATAAGATATAAACTGAAATCAGAATCAAAACGTTGAACTTGCACAAGGCTTCAATTGCACATTTTAAAGATATTAACTTTAAAAATAAAGATAAAATTTGCAAACCAAGACACGTCCAGATTTTTGTAGGACTGGGAAAGCAGAGAGTAAATTGCTAAAAATAATACACTGGATTGAGCGACGAGCATGCAGCATTTTCAACCAAATGGCCGCTGATGTGTTATTTCTATAGAAAATTATTTGGAACGGGTTGCACTTATAATGAAAAAATCTCCCATCTCCCGTTGATATGCCGCGATTAATGCACGGAACTAAGTAATGCAGGATCTGTGCCGGCTGTCTGGAAGTGGTATTTCACTGTGGGCCTAGAAGAAGACTGATACCTGTGTTCAAGACAACTGTCGAAGAGGAAGTGACCATGGTCACGTGAGCAGTCGTGACATCGGATTACCTATTAAAATTAGATGAAAGGCATAAGATTTCTTGAATAATTAAATAAAATAGTTGATCTTGAGTGGACATAATTTTCATTTGTCATGTCATGCAAATGAAAAAATCCAAACGAAACTCCAAGAAATAGGATTTCTCCCATTTAAGTTCTTTCTCATCTTAACTATATGGATATTGCCTTCATGGACAGAGAAAATAACACGAAATTAGTGTCAAAGCGTTGAACTTGCAAATGATTTAAATAATATATTGTAAATATATCCATATTAAAGGACAAGTTTTCTAAGCATGTTAAAGAGCTTCAACTGCACAGATTTTCCGACAAAATAATGAAAACTTCCAGTGCGTTTTACATGATCAAAGATTTTTTATTGAACTATACCTACAGTATCACGTTGAGCTAAATTTCTCAGAACAATTTCTTGCAAATATGTAGTTATTTACGTTTCTAAAGCATCTGTTTATATCAGCTTCAATTATAATCGGAGTAATAGAATATTTTTTCATTCTTTTTCTGTAGCACTTAACGCTATGCATGCAATATTCGTTTCCATTTAGGTGCAACCGTGAGTAATTCCAATTTCATATTTAATTTCTACGAAAAGAACGTTTTCTCTCATTTTCTAATACAAAGGGACGTTAGCCTAGAAGGGCTATTAGTCTCGAAACTGCATTTTGCGTCGAATCACTTTTCAGATTGTTGCCGCCAAATATTATCACCCTGTATATTATTGAAATAGATAAAATAATGAAGAATTTGCATGAATGTATGAATGTTTCTCGAATTGTGAAAAAACAACAGTGCATAGAGCCATCAAATTTTGAATAACGCAGTCCTTCACACGTAAACGGGCATATGAAAGCCTAAATTTTGAATTTCGAATTTATTATCTAATTCATATTTTGTGAAACATTAACTAATTTTCAATAAATAAACTCAACGATTTCCAAGTGAGCAGTGGCAACACTCTACGGAATAAAATATTTTGATCTCCAGCACGCGAGACTGTCTAATGGAAATTCTAAAGATATGCTGTTTTTAAATATTTTTGGCTCAAATGAGCTTTATCCCAAACACTCACGAAAGGTGTAAGTATGAGAAAAATAAAATAAAATTCCTCTTAAAATTGATCATATTGTGTCCTTGTACCTCATACTGTGTATGAAATGTTTTAAATATAATGGAAACTATATTTATATATATATTAATTATATGTTTTAAATATAATGGAAACAATATTATATATATAAATAGTTATATATAATAACTATTTATATATACTGTCTATATATTTTTTGTAGTATATATAATATAATGAAAACTATATATATATACATACATATACATATACTTAGCTTAACCAACGAAATGATTTGAGTGACCAATCTAAATAAAACTTAGTTTGTAAAATACAGATGTGGTTTCAGGTTTGAAATCAATGGCATAGTTTTTTTATCATTATAAATACCTTGCATAGCTATTTTACTTGCATCTACTTTTATAATTTATGGTTCTTGAGTTGATTGAAAATTAAACATTTGTTGAGAATGATTTGCAAAAACTTTGGGAACGTGAAACTTCCAGAAGTAACTTTGATTGCCATCCAAACTTTCAGCACGACTTTGGAAAATAAACGTTTCCATCGCTTAGCTTGTAACCCTTTCATGTAATGTACAATTGCTCTCTGATGGTTGATTTAGCTGATTCTTGGTATTCGCCACAACTGTAATCTGATAAAGAAGAAGGAGAAGTTAGATGCATTTGTTCGATTATTCGATTACCCCTTTCCTAATCTTTGGCGTTGAGAGAACAGGCTCTGACTACTAATCCTTTTGATCCTTCGTTAGTCTCTGTCGTTAAATTAGTTTTCCCGATCATCTCTTGTACCGTGAAATAAGGACATCATTTCACTTAGAATTTGAGACTGCTATGTGAAAAGAGACCTTTAATGAAAGTTTCACATTTAAGATTCCTGTTTAGTTCAATTTAGGTTCAATACGATTTTCGAGATCTGAAGCTTTGGATCAAAGAATCCAAACTCTAATTGTCGGGTATGAATGAAATAAAGCTGTAAAAGTTGTAAGGCATTTGCTTAAAAATATTATAATAATAATCACAAAAAAAGAAAAAAAAGAGAAACCTGAAAGGTTTCAGATTTTAAATTACGTCCAAAGGAGCGTTTTTTTAACATTCTGTGCGTTACCTTTATTTATTAAATATCATGTTCTGCGCACTTAAACCATAAAATTCAATTCAAGAGCAGTACCGCCAAATAACTTTAAAATGAGCATATCTTTATAATTTCCGATGAACAGGCTCGTGCGCTGCAGATAATTTTTTTCCGTACAGTGTTGCCATTGCTTGCTTTGAAATAGTTGAGTTTGTTAATCAAAAATTCATTGAAGTGTTACAAAATATGAAATCCATAATAAAACAAATTTCAAATTCCAAATGTGGGCTTCCAGATTATCATTTTTGGAGGAGGATTACGTTATTCGAAATTTGATGTCTCTAGGTACCGTTGTTTTATCACAATGCGAGAAACATATTAAATTCATGCAGAACCTTCATTATTTAATTTCTTTAAATATAAAACAGAGCGATAATGCTTGGTGGCAACAGTTTGAAAAGTGATAGGGACATTTGCAGTGAATAGACGTAAAATGCACAAACGAAATTAATAGCCCTCCGGAGCTAACTCTCCTTTGTGCTGAAAATATTAAAATTCATTACATTAAATTTGAAACTTAATTCTGATAGTAAACACTGATGTAAACAGATCATGTTTGCAAAAATGATTTGTAACCTGGGAACATCACGTTTGTATCTTCTGCAACATGTAATGTCCTGAAACATGATTTCTGTACCCACTACAATCGATAACACCATAAAACATGCACCTGTATAACTGCGTATATCAGTATGTATAAGATGTAATGTAATTAATTTTTTGAGCTAATTTAACGCTAAAAACAAGACAGCAAATCACTTCCTCCTGAGTCACTTGAAAAGCATATTTTGGAGAAATTAATGGATAGTCTTAAATCTGACCAGGCCGCAAAATCAATAGGCAAATCCTGGGTTAACTTTCAAGACACCTGGAAAAATTTCGTCAAAACCCCTGTAAAGAGGTTGTAGCAAACTTCAGACTACAAAACCGCCACGATTGCATGGCACATCATTTTAATAAAATTGGCATCCTTCCTGGTATGTGTCAAATTTGTAATTCGGCCTTCATGAATGCAGAGCATCTTCTTTTATGCCCAGAACTAGATACAGAGTCTCAGAAACGTGATGAGATAAGCAAACTATACTGGAATACCAGAACTTTCATGAACTCCTTGTAAAACTACATCTTTTATGTTATTTTCCTCATTGTTTAAATTAGGCGTATTCGGAAACTAAGTACCGTTTTGAAAAACAAAATAGTAAAACGATTTTTTCGAATCCAATTTTATTTTTACATGAAAATACATGTCTTAAACTATTTTTCAACATAGTTTCCGCCAATGATCAAACACTTGTTATAGCGGGTGACCAGTTTTTGTATACCATCGTCAAAGAAACTTCCCGCCAGTTTCGACAACCCCGACTCCACAGCATTTTTCGTGACATCGTCAGATCCAAAGCGCTTGCCACCAAGCTCGCGCTTCATGTGCAGGAACAAGTGATAGTCGGACGGCGCTAAGTCCGGGCTGTACGGCGGGTGATCGAACTGCTCCCAATGAAACTCAAATTAACGATTGAGTGACACCAGCAGTATGGGGCCGAGCATTGTCATGGAGCAACACAATTCATTCTCTTCGCCTTAGTTTTGTTAAAGTCTCACAATATCGTGCCGCATTAATGGTTTCACCTCTGGGAAGAAATTCAGTAAGCAAAACGCCTTTCCTCTTCCAGAAGACTGTGCACATGTTTTTTTGTGACGACATTTTTACTTTGAACTTTTGTTTTTTCGGAGAATGAGTGTGTCTCCACTCCATCGTTTGTTCTTTCGATTTAAGTGTGAAATGACGCACCAAAGTTTCATCACCTGTCACAATTTGGTTTAAAACGTTTTCTCCCTCATCACTGTACCGCATGAGAAATGTCAGGGAACTACCAAGTCGCTTTGTTTTGTGAACATCAGTGAGCATTTTTGGAACCCATCGAGAACACAGTTTGCGATAATTCAAGCGGTCAGACACAAAATTTCGAGCAAAACAGTACGTAAAATTTGTGAAAATGCCTCTGAAAGAGTTGTAATTGTGAAGCGTGTGTTCTCAAGAATTGCTTCATCAACTTTCCTTACCAAATCATTGGTGACAACAGAAGGCCGACCACTCCGAGCCTCGGCGTGGACATTTGTTCGACCTGCATTAAACATTCTTACTCACTTTCTCACCATTCCATCACTTATCGCGTATTCACCGTAAACTTTTTTCACTTGACGATAAATTTCGGCCGGTTTAACATTCCTCGCGTTCAAATATTTAATCACGGCACGAATCTCACAGTCAGCGGGAGAACTAATTGTCTTAAACATTTTGAATGTGCACAGCAAACTGAAAACACAACATAGAGCAAACAAAATGGCGACAATTGAAAGTCAGTAAACAAGAAAGACTAGTGCGCATGCGCGGGACGCCTACCACAGCGCTGCGACGGCGCTAGAATGAAACGCTACTTAGTTTCCGAATACTTAACTTCTTACATTTGTTCCCATGTTCATTTGTTCTGGTTCTTTAAGTGTTTGTTCTTTTTTATTATATATTATTGTTCTTGTGTGATACTTGAGCCATTTTATATGTTTGGATTGATCTTTGGAATAAGGCCATATGTTACAACAACATTTAACGCTCAAAGGTAGGAGTGCCGTTGATGCCACCGGCTGTGGCAGAACTTGTAGCGTTGATTGAAGTCACAATTCATCAGGACTCGAAGACGCCGAAATGCTGTTGGTTTTCTAGTTAGTGTGTGGGGCTAATACCCACTTGCTTAGGGTAAATATAAGATGGCCTCCTTCACTTCTATATAACATAACGTAAAACAACATGCGGAATACCATTTGACGATCACCACAATATCTAAGAGACGTATGGTGGACATGATTTATGGAATAAATATGGGGATATTTCTTGGGCATGCTGTGAGACATTCATAATGAGTACGGCTGTACGATCCCAGAAACAGTGTCAATTTAAAGGGCCACTGCTGCTTTTGTATTGCAAAATTGGAATCGATTTAAATTTAATGAAAATAAAAATGTAATAGGCTGTTGAATTAATTAATGGACTCAGTTTCGTTTGTCTATTCTTAATTATTAGAGCCAGAGGTACTATTAGACTCGTAACGCACTTTTTGTCCATCCCACATTTCTGTCTAATCATTCTACAAACTGTTGACAACCCTTTCTTATATTGACACATTATTAAAAAAAAAGATGATGAAGTATGCCTATCTGTATATGTATATTCCTCGCACTCTAAGGAAGGACAGAAAAAGCCACCG
>KK112210.1:160330-178786 GCA_000611955.2 Stegodyphus mimosarum | reverse complement strand
CCTGGGAGCCTCGAAGGACCGAATTTTCAACTTTCAATTTCGTTTTGATTCCTTTCACATTTTGTACAAATATAACGAATTTGTTTAACAAATTCAGTGATTTGAAAGCGAAATTTCGGAACACTGCTCGAAGTAAAACATTTTTTATCGCCAGCGCGACACACTTTGCCATTCAGCAAAATGCTGCTTGTAATGCTGATGATATTTATCTTTCAGTTTTAATCAATGAAGTCGACTATTTGTGTTGCAACGTGTTGCCACTTCCTCCAATAGAATATTTATCATCTCTAGGCATCAGCGTTTTGCCATTCAATAAAGCTTACGGTATTTTTAACTTTTCAGATGTAATCTTTCTTTTACTGAGTAGCAAATAAAGTGATTAAATAGAAATAAAAGCATTTTTTAAAATATTTTTCTACTTTGTAATGTGATTGATTTAAATAAAAATGCATTTAAATCATAAATTATCTAATGAAAATTATAATATTTTTATAAAATTACTCTAATCGGTTTCATTAAAATCATTTATACTTTATTTTCCTTTTTAAGAATAAATCATTTACGCGTTTAGCCGTTAGAGCTGCAAGTATTTTTAAAGAAATAATAGATCTAATATAAAAAAGTTATCGCAAACCCGAAACACTATTGTTAAATCTAAAGATATATTTTTTTTCAAATATTTTGCGATTTTATTCTTGAGCTTTATGAGACGTAAGTGCGAAGGAAACGATTCTTAATAATAAAGCTAAAAAGACAAGCAAACTTGTTAGCACAAGTGAGTCTCAGAACAGTTTGGCAACCTGCGATACTCTGAGAGAGCATAAAAAACCTTAACAAATCCTCTGGTGCCACGTTAAGTCTTGAACCGTCTCAGATGTTTTTTTTAAATTTTCAATTTTATTTAATATTTATTTTCATATTTAAATATAACATTTTAGTAGCATCATTTAAGAGATAACTATTAAACTAAAATGGGTAAATCACATATTTCATCAATACTATAATTTTTATATTATTGCGTGCGTACGGGTTCGTAATGGATTGAATGCACGAGTCGATAAAAAGTTAATAAAATTTATTATTTTCACAAGAAATAAAACAAAATGCTGAAATATTTCCTCAGAGATATTCGTACAATATCACAATATCTCAAACGTTAAGCAGAACCCAATTCAAAACAGAGAAATTTAATCCAATCTCACAACGAATTCTTTACAATCAATAACAGTGTTAAATAAACAAACAGTTTGCTTAAAACAACAGCAACGGAGCTGAGGTGTTTTAATTCGGCTTTTATAACTTTTTAATTATATACGATAACATTCTGGTAAAATCTATTTTCTCGATTTTTCTTGATGGCAACAGCAATTACGAGATATTTATGTATTAAATATTAAATGCACGCGCTCTTGTATTTTTGCTTTTTCGACAAAGCTTCCTCTTCTAATTCGTCACACTTTGCGTTGCACGGGAAAATAAAACAATTTCAATTACAATTCTAAATAAATAGCTAAAATAAATACAAGATCGTTAACAATATGCTTAAAATGAATTGCCAAAGAATGGAGTAACGGTTAGATTATTTGAAAGCGGCAAATGATATCAGAGCTCTTGTTAAGGTGACCTTAGTGCAGGACTAGCTTGCACTCACGTTAGGTAATGAGACGTATTCAGGTTATAGAAGAGAAATGACCATTATTCACATTACACACGGAGAAAGTCAAAAAAAAAAAAGAATTGCAGCAAACCATTCCCATGGGCTCGAACCTGGGTCGAGAAGCCTATCTTCAATGATGATAGCCATTCGTCCATTGATGGGACGGAGCGAAATAATCATTAATAAGTTTGGCTTTGGTCAGATTACCAGACATTACGCAATACAAGATTAAATTCTGAGATAAAAATGGGCCTCAAAGGGAAATATGCATTTTACAGATTTTACTTTACAGTTTACGAAAGCTGATTTTGGATGCATAAGATAACATATCTAACAGACTTCAAATAGGATTGAACGTTTTGCAATTAGAAATCAAGCAAAATCTAAATTTAACTTTAAATTACAAAACTCTAATAGTTATAAACAAAAGGAGCTTAAGAATTTCGTTCTGAATTTTAGAAAATATTCAGTTTCGCAGCATTGACGGGTTTCGGCTTTAATTTAAACAATTTTGTCCATTTTGTTTTCTCTTAAACACTTATTACACCTGGAGTGTGTTAAATTAGTTGTTGTTCTTTACTTTAACAGAAACCAATTAAGAAAAGAATCTGTTCTGATTAAGAAAGTTAAGTTTTCTACGGTGTAAATGGATTAAATTTAATTTTCCTTTTAGAAAAAATGTCTAAAAATTCTCTTACATTTAAAGTACGGCTTTTTTACTCTTATTTTTAAAGCTGACTTGAACTCCATTTTAAATATTAAAGAATGCGTAAGGACATAGAATGAATAAAGTAAAAAAAATTCTTAAAGGTTCTCTGGGAAGCCAGAATTATTTTGAGAACTTAAAAGCAAAGCTGTATAATGAGTTACATGAATAGCTAATGACTGAGCTTTACTTCATTAGTTTCTGGAGCATTATCTATGTTCAGAAAACTAGGTACTATTCTTAATACACGACATGTAAAACCATTTTGCATTTAAAAAAAAAAATCTACGTATAATATTTGCTAATGTGTTTAATTGAAGAGAGTAAAGTAATCATCAATAAAAGTAAATTAATACATTTATGTAACATTATTATTATATATTATTAATTATAACATTATTGTTATTCATACAACATGTAATATATATTATAAAAAGTTTGGATGAATTTAATTTTTGTTTGGCATCACCAACATTACAATATATAAAATAGACTTCATAATTGTCATTTATTTATTTATTTATTTATTAAGACAGACTTTTCATTTAATTATTCTAAATTAAAGAAATGACTGTTTAAAATTACCTAAATTATAACAAATATTAAGTCTAAAACACCACATTTTTCTTAAGTTCAAGACGTTTTGGTCAAATGTAAATTTATAAGAATATAAACACATTTCATTGTAATCTTTTATAGCTCAATTTATTAGACCTTCGTTTTTCACGGATTTTATGGTATACAAATGTGCAGGATCTTATTCGCTGAACAGACGGTACAGTGGTAAGGAGAGCTTACTGCGATACCGAAGTGCCCGGGTTCGAATCCCAGAGAAGGCATGGATGTTTGTAAATGTATAGTGTCAGTGTAATATTTTTAATGTTGTAAATGGATGTTTGTAAATGTACAGTGCGGCGTGGGAGCACTCTAAATATGCAGCGATCCGACAGCCCTCTTGAGAAATTGTTGGTAGAGAATCAGCGGTGGGAGATCCTCGGAACCGTCCCACCCGGAGTGCTCTCCTTCGAAATTGGGGGCGATAATGAGCGAAGTCGTACTGTCACATGTACGGTGTTCAAGGCTTTGCCAACGACAGGGGCAATCTTGCTCTCCTTGCCACAATGAATTTCGTGGGTTTGTTCTGATGTCACAGACAAGTGGGATAAGTCACAACAACAACAACAGCATGATTTTATTCTTAGTCCTTCAATTCAAAGAAATACGTGGGAATATTTAATTTACTGTCTGAGTTATTTCAATATAATTAGAAAACCTTTCTCAAGTTATTTCCGTGTTTTACATGAAACCGTTTCATTAAAGTTTCCCGCAGTATCAAATTGCAGTTAAGACTTTTTCAAGGAAGACATTTCAAAGAAGAACCATTGACAATATTGTCAATATACAATAAAGTACTAGCTATGCAAGAATAAGCATAAAGAACCCAGCTAGCTGAATAATATTCGATATGAATACAGAAGATAAATGGAAAAGTATATACGATTACAACTCGTAGCGTTTAAATTCAATATAAAGTAAAATCTACAGTAAATGATGAAATTACTATAAAGCATAATTATTCATTAAAATACTAAAAATAATCAAAGACGTTTGAATTATTTTAAAATACGTGACGGATTCTATTTCATCAGTAGTACTTTTATTTGTTTTAAATTTTATGGCAGTCGCGTCGGAAAAAGAAACAATAAGAATTGAGACCTAGGGTATTATGTAGATTTTTATCTATTTTTATCTGTTACAGTTTTTTCGCTTTTGTCTCAATTAATGTCGGTTGACGAAACGCGTAATGGAGTTTACCTATGCATGAGATGTAGCGCTTTTCCCTTGTTAACTCCGCAACAAGCTCGACGTAGGCTAAATTGCCATTTACTGTCATTCTTTGTAACTTTTCTGGTGTTTTATTTTAATTTAGTTTGTGCTAATGGTTTTTCACGTGTTAAAAGTTTTTAAATGTTCAATTTCTTAAATACCAACATTTAGTTTTTAGCTTTTTTGCTTTACTTTTGAGTAATTAATTTTTGTTAAAGTTATTTAAACTCTGGAACGTAGGTATCAAATTTACTTTTAGGTTATTGCCTTTAGAATTTATTCCCTTTTGCTTGGAACTTCAATGTCAAATTTTCTTTTAGGCAATTGATTTTAGAATTTTACTCCTTTTGCTTACCTTTATATATATATATATATAAAGTATATAATATTAAGTATTTTAAAACAAAATTATATATTTAAATAAAACAGCAATTATTTATTTATTTAAAAAACAGCCAGTAAATAAAAAAATCCATAACATATTTAGATTAAACACACTTTCCCGTTTCAAAAATGTTAAGTTGTTCTTGATAAATTTATCAAATATTAAAACTAAACACGTCTGAGATCATAGGTTAACTTAAAAGGCATATTTCATTAATGTTGTTTTTACTGAGGAATATTTTGTACTGTTGAATCTGTCCACCTATGATCATTAAACTAAATGTAACATCCAAGTCAGTGTTATTTTTGCCAGATTTTCTACAGACTAGTAACTAGGCATAAACAATAGAAAATATGTAAAATTATCGCATTAAATCATCACATTAAAGCATGGCTGAGCTATCTGGGGAATAAGCATGAAATATTCATCACACAAGGGAAAAACCTTAAAAATTTCCTACGCAATAAGTGCATTCTTCAGTAAAAGAACCCGCAAACTTGGAAGCTAATTGATCAAAGCAAACTTAATTTATTAAAGTACTAATTTATATTAACTACTTTCACTACCATAACGTTCAGCTACCATGCTCGAAATGAGAACAATAATCAGAGAACTAAAATGTCCTTCACAACAAATGCGATGACAAAATAATGAAAATGCCATGTAATTTACTCCTTCAAAATTCCATGTAAATACATTTTCCAGGACTTAAACCTATATCTGTCTTAAAACTATACAACTATATAGCTACTTTAAATATTTTAGTATTATTTAGCACAGAATATGAAGTAATCCTGAATATTGTCCTGAGTACAAGATTTCAGTTTAAGAATACGAATATTTTAAGTAAAAATCAAGTAAAGTAGACTCTCAGTTTATGAAATTTTTTATCACATCGTATATTTTAATAAAATATAGGATTTGCGTCTTTGTTTTGATTCAAAACAATAAAAGATATACTTGCCTAAAAGAGGAAACTCATTAATTTGTAAATATTTAGGTAAACCTGATTCGTATTCACGTTACTCATGGAAATACATACAGAACACCGAACAACTATCGATTATACCATAATTCAGAAACCCGAGTCAAATGTCAGTCTTCAATAGTTATATCAACTCTGCCATTGATAAAAGGAAAATAAAAATTACATTTTCACACGTGCTCCTAAACGGAAACGTCTCAACTTTTCTGAAGAAGCGTCTATATTGTCAGGACAGAAAACGTCAGTCTAATTCTGAACATCATCAATAACTTTCACCAGAAATTTAATTATCCACATATCATCAGTAGGAATACTAAGTACCACAACACACTCTCGGGATCTAACTCATCAAATGCAAGAGGAGAACAACTAGAAGAATTTCTTAATTCAAATAATTTAATCCTACACAATCAAGCAAGAGCTACGCCATCTTTGGACAATGTCCGAAGCAAAACTTAGACAGATTAAACAATTGCAACCTTTCATTTAACCAACCAGATCCAAGGCAGAACCCCTTGCACGAACATACAGAATGTGATTATAAATACATTTCATTTGACTATCAGCGACTAAAATTACCCAAAGTAAAGTACCCAATATAAAGTCGATAAAAATAGAAATTTTAAGGTACCTTAAAGTAAGAATCCTAAACTTTTATTTAAGCAATAGAAAGCTGCAAGTTGAAAGAAGAAATGAATATAGCAACTGAAAAATTTATTAGCTATATCCCAAACAGCTGCAAGAAACATTAAAGATAAGAAACTAATCTCTAAATTCAGAAGTAAACTGATGACCAAAGAAGAGCGCCAGGAAAAGCATCAGACCTGAGCCCCTCGCAAAAAGCTAAAATCAGCAGCTTCTGAAACGAAAAGGATGGAAATCTACAACAATTTTAAGAAAAGCTAAAATGTTAAACAGAAGAAGCTGATCACCGAAGCAAAATTGAAAACATGGCATGAATACTAACTACCCACAAAATAAAAGTGCTGCAGACAAACTATTCAAGTCCATTTCAGTGCACCAGCAACAAATGCAGTGAAGACAAAACAGCAGATACCCTAAATGCCATATTTCACACAATATTACTCAAAGCTAATAAAATCGAAGATATCGAAGACTGAAAGAAAATTAGCAATGACAGCAACCCTCCGAACACCAATAACGAGCTTCCCTTCACGTGGCTAGAGGTTTTCTTGATCATTAGAAATTTAAACAGGAGACATCACCAGGCCCAGATGACATCTATAACCAAATCCTTCAAATAATTCTTAGCACCAATTCCAACATACCCCTCAAATTCTGCCATAAATGCTTACAGCTCAGGTTTTCTGACTGCCTCAAAATAGGGCAGAAAATATTACTTCTCAAGACAAAGAAACAGTATGATAACTCCAATTCATACAGACCTTCTTCTTCCAGCCTGGATAATGTATTGGAAAGAGGCATTACTCGATGTCTACGATTTCATTTCAACAACAAAAGATTCATTAGCCGATAATTAATAGGGATTCAAACATTAATCTTCATGTATTCACGCAATCTAAGCAATCGTCAGCCAAGTTCACCATAACAAATACTATCAATTTCCCTTCATTGTACATAGCCTAGACTTCCAATATGCTTTCGACTCGCGTTGGATTTCATGCCTTACGGAACATCAGCTGTCCAAACAATCTTTTCAATGGCTTCTTCAATCGCAATAGCATTGTTTTATATAGTATTAATACCCTCATCTTCCGAAAGCAAATATGTAAATGCCCACAACTGCCCTTCATGAGTGAAGATATCTGAAGCATTGCTTTCAACGAAATAATTTATCAGGATTTACCATCCTACTCAAAATCCGGTGCATTTGTCGACATCGCATTGCTTGTGAACAGCCTCTATAATGCATGAAAACCATAGGAACACAATTGAAGTATTCGAGAATATATGTAAAAAGCCCAAACTGAAAACCTCTCTACCAATGTCGTAGGTAACACACAAACCAGGCCAGACTGGTTTGTGTATTACTATATTATTAAAGTCTGACCAGACTGGGTTTTGTATTACTATTGCTACCAAAGAGCTCTTTCTGAAAACTGACTATGGGAGAGGTAAAAAAGGAAAAAATGATAAAATAAATTCGATTAACGCATTCACATTGAGCAAGAACAAAATTTTATCCACCATCTCAAGGACATCGAAGCACGCACTCACCAAATAAGACTCCGCCTAAGATAAGCAAGACGAAAGCATGGATACAACTGGGTCCTAAATCTCCATATAACCAAATTTTATATAATACCGATATAACCAAAAGAGTGACTTCCGGTGCAGTCGTTTGGTCCATACATACAAGTGAGGGCAAAAGGAGAATTGTAACCTCAATTCAAAGATAGTTTACTTTATACGCATAACACCTGAATTTCATTTACGAGCTATGCTCAACATTCTAGCTGAGAAATCCCATCTAATCTACAAAAAATAGATGAAACTATTTATACAACAGTCATGACTGACGAATGTGAATTTCGTCTCTCTCCCTGCAGCAGACATTCTGCTGTCACGCACACAAAGATAAAATTTAAAACACGAAATGGTAGTATTCATCAACAACAAACCACAGCTATCCATCCAAAATAGATGGAAAAGTTGGATGTGCAACCTACATCCCTATGCAAAAGAACCTCAACAATAGCATAAAATGGCAAGAATAACTAAAAGGCAATAACAGCATTCATCAGGCAGAACTTTCGGCAATAAAACCAGCATTAAAAATAGCAAATAACAAGAGAATCCCCCTAAGGTAATTAAATCAGACAGTCAGGTGGCAACATTAGCACTTCGGAAGCCAGTTAACTACTCTAAATTTGCTTTTCAAATTAACCAATACTCAAAAATAAAATAATTACACTCATTCAGATATGAGGCCACAGTCGGGGCTCACAACAGGGCAACCTAGCACTTGGCATCTTGCTCGATCAGAAATTAACCAAGTAGCTAGGCACACCTTTTTCTCAGAACATCCTAAATCTCAATGATTTGTTAGACTATATAATGACACTCTACAAAGCAGAAGCACAACAATAAGCCTCATTACACAAAGCATCATTAGTAGTATAAATGCCTACTTCAATTGTACCTGCATACATGTTGCCTTTTTTCCGTTCAATTGTAATTGCTTTTATATGCACTCTGCATAAAGTTAATAAGTTAACCCTTGTTTCGTTTTGTCGCTCATTGTTACAACGGAATTCAACCTTCGCTTCAATTGTATTATAATTATTACTTTGCTCAATTCTATTGTCATAATTGCTTCATTCAATAGAGCAAGTAATATTAATAGCACCTTCAATGCATTGTTCAATAGTTTTTGGGAAGTTAGCCTGAAAGTGGTATAATATATGATAAGTATTCTAAATGTTAATCAGCAATGCATCTGTATATCTGTAACGCAGTCTAATGTATCTTAGATTTATAATACTGTAACTGTACTTGATAAATCATAAACTTACAATCAGTAATCTCTATCTGAACACAGGACCATCAGCGATCGTACTTAGTTGGTGCTTAGCACAATATTGTGTAGCCTGTGAGGACTTATGAATCTCTGTAAATAGTCTTGTGAATTTCTCATTCATCATGTGTTTACAGCAATCTCTTCTGCTGGCCTTCCTGCGGAGATGGCGCAGCAGTATTAGATTGCTTCTGCAAGGCAAATTTTATAGACATAGAGTCAGCAAGTCCTCTTCGGCAGCGTAAAAGTAGGGGCTCACATAACGACCTTGCTGATGTATTTGTAAATGAGGCAGCACAAAAGGAAATAGAAGAATTCTCAAGACTCACCTGAGTAATACACTTTGTAAAAGTGGGCAACAAAATCACAATTGCAAAAGCTTTTCTAAACCAACATTTGTCGAACAAAGACCCAATCCCAGATACGTCTGCAAGAGAACCCTGGCAACTACCGACACATAATTATGTGAGCAATTGGGTAATGCAGACAATTATATTTTGAAACTTTCTCTCGTAAGAGAACTCCACTTGAAAAGACACCTCAGGTTTAACATACGATTTAAACGTTTGTGGGATTCATCCCTTTTATTTAACAGATAAATGTGGAGTAGCTCTTACACCGATAAGCGAATAGTCAGTTAAGTGTGTTAACAGAGACAGAAGACTCAAGAATGGTTAATTACACTTTATTCTCCAACTAAGATTTAACACAATCGGCTCAAATCTTAGAGCGTACAGCAAAGGCTCTTCTTGGTCTTGAACTCAAATTAATAAGAATTAAAGTTTAACTAATGTTTAACTAAAAAGATATAGCCGAAGCTATAAGGAATCTAAGTAGTTGGCCTCTAAATCTCAATTAAGTATGTAGCTATCAAGAGTCTGAATTACTGCGAGCGTAGTAATAGCTTAGAGAGAGATGTAGCCCAAAGGCAAACGCGCGCTAGTCAGAAACTTTGGCTCTTTAAGGAAGTCAGTGAAACATCGACTTAAATACTACTCTTACTCATTTGCATTAAACGCGTTTCTGAAATCACATTCTAGTAGGAAATTGTAAGCTGAAAATAGGATAGACAGGAAAGTGTGACAAACTTAAAGTAACTGTTATAAATTTAGGATAAACTTTACAAGTTTAATAATGAAACTATTACACATCCCGTCGAACTTTAAAATTCATTATGGAAAAACTGATGTATTACGGCCTAGAATTCTACCAGGCAAAATAGCGTTGGATACTCAAAACATAATCAGCCGGATACAATAAATGTTTCTGCAAAGAACTACAAAGCTCAAAAGGTGTAACTGATAACTACTAACAGATTTATGCAGACTGTAACCAAAAGCAAGTGCATATGTGCTTCAGAATATACGAAAAATGGAAATAGGAATATGCCACTTGTATAGCAAAATGAATTGATGTTACTTAACAATGCGCATATATACAATGAACTCAATGAAACAACATGCCATTCAACTGCACGATTCAGTAGAATACAAAGTTGCCCAGATCAACATGTTCTAAGAAACATATCGTATATGAAATACCCAACTCTCATATAAATAAAGGAATCTCACCTCCCACAATACTCCACCACCTCTTCCATTAAAATTCAGCAATTTAGTAATGACTCCATGGTGGGGTTAGTACTAGAGATTGTTAGCGTCTAGAGATCGTTAGTGTGTAGCGAGGAGCTACACACTAACGATGTACGCCGTACGATGATAAAACGATCCTTGCACAAAATGCATTTCTGTGGCCAGTCTTAGAACATTTACAAAATTACATATGCGAACTGGAGGCGTCTAATCGAGTGGAGAATGTAAATAAATACTAAACATTTAATGACAGTCCTGTTCATAAGAAGAGAGAGGTAAATTTAAATTTACATCTTTATGGGAATACTCTTCCCTGGGCTAAGCAAATCACTTATCTTGCAATAATCCTCACTAATACTCTCACACAGATCCAATATATTAAATTTATTATTCAGATATTTTGAAGGCGTAAAACTAAACTTTTGCCACTAGTAATCTAGACTGTTTCCCTTAATTGCTCGACTGTTTCCCTTAATTTTCTGTGGACAACAAACTAATTTTCTACAAAGCTATCTTTGGTCCCACGTTATGTTATACCGGCTTGGGCACGTATCTGCATCAACGAAAGCAACTACAGGCAGCCAAAATGCAGCTCTATGTCAGATCTGCAGCGCTTCATTAAAGCTGCGTAGCAGCAAAATACAGTGCAAATTCAAAGTATTCAATATACGCTTGCGAAACAAATTTATAAAAAATGTTATTTATCTGACATTGAATGTGTAAATGCATTTAATTCTAATGTATATATGATGTAAATAATATAAAATGTCCCAGAGCAATTTTTAACAAACATATTATTTAAGGACAGAAATATTAGCTTGTCTTACGTGCCTTTTATGAATGTTTACTATTCAATTATGCATTTCTACGTATATTGTTCTAGATATATTACGGGGTTCCGACAACTAATATTAAACATACTTCCCGTAACCACAAATTCTTTTCAACTGGGAGAGTGCCTCGGTCACAGCCCTCCTGGTATTATATCATTCTACTGCGACATAGGGAAGCACATTATTTTCCTACGACCAAGGGTATTTGAGATATTCCAGACCGAAATTAGTAAAAATAAGCAAGCGAAATATTCAAATATTATTGCAAGTGCAGGTTAAGATTTTCGATTTAATGTCTCTACGATTACATTTGTGTCAGAAAATGTATTAATATGAAAGCACACCCTTAAACTATAATGCTTTACTAATGTTCAAATCTGAAACTCCTCATTTATGTAAATTTGGTCCCAGATGGAAGAGCGATGCATTTTCTAGGATGTTAGAAGTCCATACATTTAGACTAGCATAGGAAAGTTTTATATCTTTTGCAAAATTGGAAATTGAAAAAGTAGATTATGTAATCATACAAAAATATTTAATGTTTTTATTAAGCTATATAACTTTTTTTGTTCCAATGGCGGGCCCTCAGCCGACTTCGTCTTGGCGACTACTAAGGCCAGAAGTGGTGGTCACTTTTTATGGGGGCACCTATTAGGTGGGCCACCTTTGCCTCCTATGAAGGGACGGACAGTTACAGCCATGCTTTCTCCGGAATTCGCGCCTAGGCCCTTTGGTATCGTAGCCGGCTCCCCTGTAAGGTTTTAGTTAAACTAACAAAGTTTTATTTTAATTTAAACCTTTCTATCTCTTCTCATGTTTCAACTTCCCGTCAGAAGAAGCGCGCGTTTTCAGCTTATGCTAATTTGAAGTAGAGCCAAGTACTATTTAAACCAGTGGTACAAACCTCTCAGTGTGAGAGAGCTTTTAGTCTCAGATCACGGTCATTCTGTTCGACGTTCGCCTGACCAGCTAGCAGCTAAATTCTAAGCCATAGTGCTTACTACGTGATTGCTTATTGAAATAAATCCAAGTGCGCTAGTATTAGTAATTCTTTACCAGCTCCAGGCAGCGCTCGGGCATGCAAGGAAGAGGCAGTATTGACTTTCGTACTCATCAAATCTTCCTCTCAGAGGAAATACTTCAGGCTTTCCACTGTATTAGGACTTTACACTTTGAATGTCTGGGAAGTATTGCCTTGGCAATAGATACCCAGAACAACACAGCAGTATCGCAGTAGTAATTCTTGCTACGCACCATTTAGTTAGAGGCCAACTCCGCGATTAGCTCTGTGAGCAAAGATTAATCAAATTTCTATTTAGCTTTCGTTTAAATTTATCTGATCGTTCATTTAGACCTAAGTGTGGTCTTTTACTTTCTGTATCTCTCCCGAGTTGGGAATTGATTTGTAAATAATATTGATTTAATAAAAGAGGATTTTAAATCTGTGAAGTTCCTCTCCTTAGCGGAAGACTTTCCAGAACTCTTTCTTCGCGAGGCTGAAAGACGCTTAAGGGAAGTGACGTAGCTACCCCGGAAAAACCGGTCGAGGCAGGCTGGTGGGGTGAAGACGGGACTTGTTGCTTTTTTTTTTTCGGGAGTGAACCGGCAACCATGCCGTGTCAAAAGGATGTGACTTAAACATGTTTTATATTCTTTGCGCGCTATATATATATTGTATATAGTTTATTTTAATGGAGAACAGTGTATTCGTTTTGTAGTGTAGCTGTGATTGTTATGTGTAATAAATTAGTGGATAAAATATCAAACGGATAAAGATTATTTCCTATTGTGGTGAGTTCACCAGACGAACCCGCCTCGTGTTCGAATGAGCGCGAGGCATGACAAAGTGGCGCAGTCGGTAGGATGGTGTGGAAAAGGAAATCACCAAAAATACGAAGGAAATAAGGTCGTAAAAAGTGATTTAAATGAATGTGATTAAAATGAATGTGATAATTCACCAAAGGAAGGAAGATGACAAAAGATGGTCATGGAAGCAGAAAGTGGCATGCCTAAGCCCACGCGTGCAAATAAGTGAAAGGGTTTATGAAATTTCGTCGTGTGAAAAGTGATTAGCCAGTGTGTGATAAAAGTGATCATCAGAATTACAGTGGTGATATTATTAAGTTGTGTCTGTGCAGTGTGATGATTAAATTGTACAGTGTGAAGTACAATTCGACATTTTCTACTATCGGGATCAAAGGTAAGTCCCTCTTAATTTCTTGGGAAGCACAGTATATGAATGAAGAGAGCTCCCTCCCTATAATTACTATAGTAACTGAGAAAATTAAAATTGTGTTAATGTCGGTTAATAACATGATTAGAATATGGCATTCGTTAAAGCCAGTAGGCACTTAGGAAGTACATTTTATAGGCAAATAATGAATAATGATTATTTTTGTTGTTAAGGAGATAATATACGCTAAATGAATGTTAAAATAGTTCAAAAATATATCAGCAGTAATTTTGAAACATTTAATTGTGTGCTCATGTTACTAATTGCGGTAGAAATGATTATCTATTTTTGTTGTTGCCTTGTTTTGACAAAATATTTTAATCATTGAAGTTAATAGATTGATTAAAAATTAATTAGTTTAATGATTTGAGAACAGTAAATGTTTGTGTCGTTGCCAAAATATGTAAAGCCTTACGGCGTAATGCCAAAGTATGCAGAAATATTTTGTTTGATACTAATTCAAAAGCTAATATAATTTTTGATATTTATGTGTTTAACAATATATGGTCAAATATATGTTAATGTGTAATATGAGAAAGGTATTATTCATGATTGTGTTTATAATGATAATATTTGCTAAGTGAATAATGGTAGTATTCAGTAGTAATGTAATATGTATGTTTGCCTGTAAAATCAAGTGTTATTCAGGTGTTGTCTGTGTAAAGCTGTAAAACGAAATATCAGATTTTAATATGGGTCCTAAAAGAAGAAATAGGGTGTCAGAAGAATCTGATGAAATTATTAAGAACATGCAGGCTCAAATTAAGTTAAAGGAAATGGAGCTGCAGTTAGAAAAGTGTAAGTTAGAGGCAGATGCGGCTAAAGATCGATTAAAAGAAATGGAGTTTAGGGAAAGACAATTAGAGAGAGAACACGAGATAAAAATTAAAGAACTAGAAATTCAGAGTAGGATAATAGATAAAGGAGAAAGTAAATCGGGCTCAGAGAATGAAGGGGTTTCAGATGCTGAGAGTAAGGGAAATGATTTCTTGAAACATTTAAAAATAATGAAAGGAGTTATGATTGACCCGCCATCTAAAGCTGAGGAATGGCCGTTCTTTTTCCATCATGCGGAAATGATGTTTAATCTCTATAAAATTCCCGAAGAACATAAGGGGAAAATTATTTTGCAGAGTTTAAAAACCAAAGTGAAAAGTTTGATCTCAACTCTGGGGGAAAGGGATTTAGATAACTATACGAAAATTAAAGACACAGTATTAAAAGAATTCCAGATTACCCCACTACAACATAAAAGGAATTTAGAAAAATGTGTAAAAAGGTATGAGGAAACGTACACTCAGCACATAGCGAGGGTTGAGGCAGCACTTGATTTCTACTTAGAATCCAGAAAAGTTAAGACTTTTGATAAATTAAGAGAACTGTTGATCGTTGATCAAGTAAAAGATCAATTACCCGCAAATGTTAAGGCGCATTCACTGTTAAAAGAGGTAGAAAACTGGTTATCTCCGTCCGAGCTTGCAAATAATTTGGATAATTACGTTGCAGCAATGCCTAGAAATTACAATACGAGTGCTCAGGAAGTAAATAAAATGGGACAAAAACAGGACTTGGTAAGACAAGGGGAAAAATTAATACGACCAAATAAGAGTAAGGGGAATTTCAGTTCTGATTACAGGGTTGATAAAGAGAAGTACAAAGGGATAAAAACTTCAGAACCTCAAGGAATGGGGCAGGCAAATAAGAAAGTTCTAAAATGTTTTCAGTGTCAGGGTGAAGGACACATAAAGCGTTTTTGTCCAGCGATAAACCTGATAGCGAAACCCAAGAGAGGAAGCGAAAAAGGGGATACGGATGAGGCAGAAGCAAAGGGATTAAATAAAATATGTGTAGGGTTAAAGTTAGCTAACTATGCAGAAGAAATTCCATTAACTAGGGCAAGTGAGATATTACCTAGGATAGATCTACAGATAGGCAACGCTAGGTTCAAAGGAGTGATTGATAGCGGAGCAGAAATTACTGTAATTCGGAAATCGGTAGTTCCAGAGAAATATTTGGAGTCTGGAGGGAAGATATGGTTACAACCCGCCGTAGGACCCCAGGTAGAAGCCCAATTAGTTACAGTACCTATCAGTATCTGGTCAGGAGAAGAGGATGTAGAGCCTTATGTAAATGTTCATACAGCAGTAGTGCATAATTTGTACGAGGAAGCGCTAGTGACACCTCGAGATTTTAGACTTCTCAGGGAACAAAGAGATATTTACTTGGGAGAAAATAAGGAAGAGAAACTAATACTGGGAGTTGGTCAGGTATCGAGTAACTTGGACGGAAAAGAATCGACAGATCCAGAAAAAGCCACTTAGGAGGTCGAAGGTGAAACGGAAATAGCTCGAACTACACCGTTCGTAAGGAGCAAAGATGAAGGGGAAGTAGAATTGGGGGGCAGTGAACAAGTGTCAGCTGATAACCCACCCCTATCGCAAACTCAACGTTTTAGACAGGAGCAAGCGGAATGTGGTTCACTGAAAAGCGCGTTTACGGATGCACGTAATAACAAGAATGGGTATTGGCTAGAGTCAGGAATTTTGTACCATACAGGAACTATCAATGGGCAGCGATGTAATCAGTTAGTTGTTCCTCAAAGCCGCAGGAAAGAAATTGTGAAGTTGGTTCACGAAAGCTTACAAGAGGGGAACTTCGCAGCAAAGAAGACGGCGGAAAGGATTAAAATGTCGTTTTGGTGGGAAGGATTGTCAAAGGAGGTGCGGAAGTGGTGTGAAGCTTGCAAGGAATGCCAGCTAAGAAGGAAAGTTAAAGGGAAGGATAGGGCTCCAATTACAGCAGTAGGGCGGCCAGAACTTCCATTTCAAGTGGTAAATGCGGACATTTTAGGGCCGATTGAACCGAAATCTTCAAGAGGGCACCAGTATGTGTTATGTGTTGTTGATCAACACAGCAGATGGCCGGAGGCAATTCCACTGAAGGCGGTGACAGCGAAGGCTACATGTGACGCTTTCATTGACATTTTCATGCGAACAGGAGTTCCGAGAATGATCGCAATGGATAACGGAACGAACTTTAAGGCTAAGCTAACACAAGAATTTTTAAGTAAGTTAGGGGCCTCGCCAAAATTTTCTACGCCAGGTTATCCGCAGTCAAACGGGCTAGTGGAAAGGTGGATTGGAACGACGAAGTCAATGTTGCATCACGCGATAAATACTCAAGGAAGAAACTGGGATAAGCAGTTACCATATTTGTTATGGGCTTATAGGGAGATACCGAATTCAACTACCGGAGTCTCACCATTTTTGCTGATGTATGGTCGGGTGCCAGTGGGGCCACTGGCGATACTTAAATCAAGTTGGGTAGATGAGACAGTATTACCACAAGGAGTTGGGGAATCCGTTACAGAATATTTAATTTCTCTACGAAATAGGTTACAGGAGGCGGAGAAATTCGCTAAAGAAAATTCGGAAGCCAAGCAGCAGAAATATGTTCATCATCATAATTTGAGGTCTAAGGAAATGGAATTCGAAATAGGTGATGAGGTGGTCGTACTGATACCAACGTCAACAAATAAACTTTGCTCGAAATGGACAGGACCTGGAGAAATTGTTGAGAAAAAGTCTCCACATTCGTATTTGGTAAAATTGCCGGATGAATCTGTTAGACATTTGCATCAAAATAAGTTACGGAAATACATACAACCCATAAATGCAGTAGGGATAATCTACGAAGCTGACACAGAGTTTGGAGAGGTGCAGCATGCGCCTATTGAAAGAAACCCAAAGGCAGAAAAACTTTTAGATAGGATCATTGGTTCAGATGAATGGAAACATTTAGATAGGTCGCAAAGGAATCAGTTGAGCAGATTAATCAAATCTTTCCATGTAGTGTTTGACGGGGAGATTAAATGTGCGAAGGTAGGATCCCACAGTATCAGGTTGAAACCGGGAGTTGAAAGAAAGCAACCTCATGTTTATAAGGTACCTGAGGCGTTGAAACCACAGGTGGAAAAACAAATTGCTGATTTGTTAGAAAGAGGTTTAATTGAACCTTCCACAGCAGAGATCGCGTACCCTATTGTGTGTGTAGCAAAAAGGGACGGAAGCATACGTTTATGTTGTGATTATCGAGGGCTTAATGCGGAAAGTCAGATAATCCCATTTCCGATGCAAAACGCGGAAGAGCTTCGGTATAAGGCAGGGGCAGCACGTTATTTGTCTACGCTAGATATTCTTAAGGGGTATTGGGAAATCCCTATGGAGAAGGAAAGTAGACATCTGACGAGTTTCGTTTCTCCGAAGGGTCAGTATCAGTGGAAAGTGATGCCGTTCGGTTTGTCAGGTGCTGCCGCAACTTTCCAGAGAGTTATGAACCAAGCTCTTAGACCACATAGTGATTATGCTGAAAGTTTCATCGATGACATAATTGTCTATTCGCCAACGTGGGAAGAACATCCTAGACATTTAAAAGCTGTACTCAGTACTTTACAGACATTAAACTTTACGGCTAATTTAGAGAAATGCTCTTTTGGCCAGTCGGAGGTAAAGTATCGGAGGTCACATAGTAGGTTCGGGCAGACATGGCCCAGATCCGGAGAAATTGGAGGTCATTAAAAATTTGAAGCCACCTAGAACAAAAAAGGCATTAAGATCAGTGTTGGGGTTATATAATTACTATCGAGAGTATGTTCCGAATTATGCAAAAATAGCTAGGCCATTAACTGACCTTACGAGAAAATCTATACCTAATGATATACCTTGGGGGTCTGAAGCCGA
>KK112210.1:143778-159185 GCA_000611955.2 Stegodyphus mimosarum | reverse complement strand
TTTTTTTTTTTCGGGGGGGAACCGGCAACCATGCCGTGTCAAAAGGATGTGACTTAAACATGTTTTATTTTCTTTGCGCGCTATATATATATTGTATATAGTTTATTTTAATGGAGAACAGTGTATTCGTTTTGTAGTGTAGCTGTGATTGTTATGTGTAATAAATTAGTGGATAAAATATCAAACGGATAAAGATTATTTCCTATTGTGGTGAGTACACCAGACGAACCCGCCTCGTGTTCGAATGAGCGCGAGGCATGACAAAATCCCTTTCAAGTGCAGTTATTATACAACTGAAGCATAGTATCTACAACCAGAACATAGCTGCATTCAGCTCCCTGTTCCAGATCAGGACTTAAGAGACTTTTCAGCTGTTCACGAAGATGTTTGCCAAGAATACGCACAGAACACTTAGTCCTGACACCCCTAACCACTATACCGTCTCGGCGGCTTAAGCTCTATCAGTAATTGAAAGCATGTTTATGTAAATCAATCAATTTAATAATAAATAATAATATTCTTAAGAACTGAATTTATTGCTTTTCAACAGCTTAGTTTGTTAATAATTAAGAAACAAATTAATTTGAAAAATAAGTATCTTATATTTTATCGAATGACATGAAAAATGAGCATCTGATATTTTATCGAATGACAGCTGACTCGAATGAATGTGAAGCAATGCATTTACAGCGGACGATATTTAAACTGAAACAACGCAAATTCCTTTTTCGAGAATAACTTGAATTAAAAATATTTAAACTTGTGAAGATAAATATTCCTTTTGTAAAAATAGAAAGGTGAAAAAAAAACTTGGGAAAGAGAAACGTGAAGCAAAAAAAAAAAAAAAAAAAGGAAAATAAAATAAATTGGTTCTTGTGGAAACAAGAATATTTAAAAAGCAAAAAGTTTATAACTGGGAAATAAAATTTATTTTCAGAAAAGACAGAATTAAGAAAATTGAAATATTCCGCTTAAGAATGAAATAAGTAAGAACATGTAAAAATAAGCAGATGATTTAGAAAGAGCTATTCGAACATCCGTATGAAAGCTCGTGCCTTTCGAATCTTCCTTTCTTCCCAGGCACTATCAGAAAAATTCTAAATACAATGTCACGCTCGAGAATGATATTTCCATTCTCAGCTCAAGGCAACGAGAATTCACTTTCTCGAAGATTTAATTGCGGCGAGATCAGTCCGATTACTCGCTTGCTAAGTGGAGGGTTCAAATCCTGCTGATAGTGCTTTTTAAAACTTGTGCAATTACACATATTGATAAAAAGTTACTGTTATTTAGCTAACTAACATAATTAGTAAAAACATCGCTCTAAATTTGCATTCGCAAATGTGTCTAAAAATTATGAGAAGTGCAAAACTGTATAATCGCCTGCAGAAGCCAGAGTTACGTGTCATGCTGGTTGTTGTCCTCGTGGCTTATCCTGATGTAGCTACCCGTGACGTTATCGTCGGGCTGTAGATGTGGTCCTCTTAATCCTCTCCATCGCGGGTGCGGCATTATGATGCAGGGAATCCTAATGTGGATTTAGCTGTCGAAGACAAGACTAGCAGTAGGGGTCCTTTAGAATGTGAGATTCCATATCAGCCAGAATCAAGTACAAAGCAACACAAGGGCTCATAGTTAAATACCTGACGACGGATATAATGTCTCGTAGACGCAAAAGAGATGATACAAAAGTTATCATATTAATTTATCTACTGTTATTATATCAAGGTTTCTCCCGAAGTTATCATATGAAGTTTCCTTATCTTGCTTTATCACACATCTTAGGTTGGCATGCACTGTTCATCTATTCTATTAAGGCTAAGAAGAGATAAATTAAAACATTTTGTTATTTGCCTAGATCCACTATTCTCCTTTAGTATGCGATAAACCTGCTGAATTCCCATCACTCTCAACAAACTGCTAACGAAAACAAACAAAAAAAAAGTCTGAAAGTGTTATGTAACACATACTTATTTTAATTCTGTAACTGAAGTATAGCTATCTTAATTGTAATGATTTATCACAATTCTGTTATCAGACTTAAAAGTTATTAATTTGATTTTTATTTAGTTGATCTTAAATTTTTGCCTCGTTGAAAAGTAATTGCTGTCATTTAATTTTGGCAGTTTTGGTCAACTCTGAATTTATGTTGCTTGAGTAAATATTTTTCTTTTTTTTTTCCTTAAGGTAGTTTGGTTAACCATTTAATTTTTTTGTTCTTTAACACTTAATCTTAACTTGGTTATGTAATGTTTGGTTAACGCTTAATCTTAACTTCTTAACTTGTTTGCTTAATGTTTAATTTCTGGTTAAGTTGACTCTTAAGGTCATTCTCTTTTTTTAATTTTAAAATTATTTGTTTTACACAAGCTGGTGTATAAGGTTTATTAAGTTTTGTTAACGTACCCCTCTTTCTAGTAAAGTTTGAATCCATATTTTCTGACTCTGGTGGTAAAGTCGTTTATGGTGTTGTAGAAAACATAATTGTTTTCTTTCTTCTACGTAATTATTATATTTCAATTGAAGGAAATTTTCTTCGGTTTTTTATTAATTTAGTATTTAAAAACAAATCCTTAATTCTTTTTCACAAAACTTATACGTTGTGTTTGGACTCAAGATTTACGGCTTTGTTTTGACGTTTACTTGGAAAGAAATTCTCCTAATGTTATCTCTGCCAGACAGCGGCCTGAAAAATTTCTTTCATTAAGTGCGATTCTGCACCCCGCTGAATTAGCTTGTTTTGAATGCATCTACGCCACGCCAAGGTTTTTGGTTTGGGTGATTCGCACTCTGACAGGCGTTCACCATGTTAAAATAGGACCTTGAGCGAGGCTAGCTTTTCGTATTTGAGGCTCACCACCTGGGTGGGTTGCTTGTAACTTATGAAAAACGGCAATTATCCGCCAACTTTCGTCTTACCAACCCCATGCCTTCACCTTTCTGTTCGAGTTCCTTCGGCAGGGCTGCCGTGCAATTGACGGCTTTTGAACTCTCACGCATCGCCAAACGAGGGGCTGGCTAGGAGAAGAAAAGAGCCTGCAGCGATCTACGAGAGGCAGAGAAGGAAAATTTTTTCTGAAGTTTTTCGCCAGATCAGAAAGCATTTGCTCCGTCTCGAGTACTCTGTCTACGGAAGAGTGGAACGATGGCTGAATTTCCGGAGAAAAAACCACCGATGGTCGTCGACGCAGGAAGGAGGGAGCCTAGATAGAAAAGGGGCGGATGGCTCTAAAATTTTACACTACTAACTTGTATTTTTTTCTTTTTATCTTCTAGATTTTATATGGCTGAAAACATGTTTCCTCCCACCCTCGGTAGAGGCTTCTATGTAATGGACGACTTCAATTGTATGGACAAGTAATTGTTGTTTTCTTTTGGGGTACTCCTGTCGGTATGTTTTTAATGTTTTCTCACTTCGACTCATATACCACCACCACCCTATAATATTATATTGTTGCTAGTTTTTTTAACCTCTAATAAATGAAAATTTAATTTATCTTTAACTTGTTTGTTTTCACTCATAATTTAGAACACTGGACCCAAAAAATTTAATTAAAACTTGAAAGGGTTATTACCAGAAAAACAACGCTTATTTGTACTTTACTGTTGGAGTATTATCGTTGTGGTATTTACTGTTATATTAAAACATACTGATTTAACATACTGAGATGTAGTTTACAATATTGGCCTACAAACTTCACCCAAGCAGGATGTATTGTATTGATATGATTTAATGATGCTTTACTTATTCTTGACTCCCATGTGTAATGAATTATTGAAATTTAAAGGAAAATACTCTAACAAAAGGTTTCAGATTTTAAATTATATCCAAAGGGGCGTTCTTTGAACATTTTGTGAGTTACCTTTATTTATTAAATATCATATTCTTCGCTCTTAAACCACAACATTCAGTTCAACAGCAAAATCGGAAAATAATTTTAAATTGAGAATATCTTTAGAATTTGCGATACATTCTCGCAAGCTGAGAAAAAAAATGTTTTTTTTTTCTGTACAACGTTGCCATTGCTCGCTTTGAAATCCTTGAGTTTGTTGTTCAAAAATTCGTTAAAGGTTTACAAAATGCGAAATCGATTAAAAAACAAAACAAGTTCCAAATTTCAAATTTGGGCTTTCTGATGCCCATATTCGCAGTAGGATTTACGTCATTCAAAATTCAATGGCTCTAGGTATTGTTGTTTTAGCACAATGTGAGAAACATACTTACATTTATGCAGATTCTTTATTATTTAATTTCTTCATATATAATGCAGGACGATTATATTTGGTGGCAACAATTTGAAAAGTCCAACGGACATTCAGAGTGATTCGACGCAAAACCACAAAATGAAAACAATAGTCCTTCAGGGACAAAGTCCCTTTGGACTAATAATTACATGCTTATTTGGAAAAATATCACCAATTAAAATTAATTAAGTGATTAGATTATTGAATTAAAAGTATTAAGGGCAAATAGTTAAAAAAGAGACATTTCCAAACATGTGGTCCAAGGTAAATAGTCTTTGCCACAAAATAAATACGAGTGTTTTTCAAAAATCGTTGTTGCCACAAGCAAAAAATGAAATTACCACGTATTATAGTATACAACCTAATAGTCATTTTCCTGTGCCACGCTATCGAAGGCAACGACAGTGATGTCATTACCAGTTGTATCAAGATCCAAGATGGCGACCGATTCTTATAGCATCGAGTCCTGAACGAATACTCGCCTTTATTACTTCTGTAGAATCAATAGGGCATACACAGATTTACGATGTGCTGCAAGACTTAACGATTTTCCAATTAATTTCATATCTCAGCTATTATTTTATGTTTAATGCTTTTAAAAATGAATAATTTTAATGCTTTTTTGAAATCCGGCGTGTACATACCCCTGTAAAATGTTACATAAACGAGAAAAATTTATTTTCGTATGCATAGTATCCTGAAATATTGCGGAACTATATCATTAGATACTCTCACATCTCGGTTCAATCCTAGTTCTAATGATTTCGGAGTCTCACTCAATTCTAATGCAGGGGATTCAGAAATCAATTTGTATTACATCCCTTTTCCAAAATATATTCTTAATCAACACTGGAGGCAACTTGAGTGCTGCTTGGAACACCCAACCAGTTTCGTTATAATAAAGCCCAGAGCAACCTTATTTCGCATTAAGCTTTATTAGCTCATGGAAATGGCTAGTTATTCCTGCTCTTGCCACCAAAGTTGAATGAAATAATGATAGCATCTGATGAATTTCATAAGACTTGTTAACTATTCAAGCCTAACGACTGCGGATAAATGGTTAAGTTTCTATTCGAAGAGTTTTGCATTTACAAATCTCATACTCCAAAACTCGTTTAATCTCGATAAAATTCCCTTAAGTATTGCCGTATTATGAGGAGGCCAAGCGCATCAAATTGAATTTTGGATTTTTCACTCTATTTTGCGAATTCTAAAGAACGTAACGTTATGTTCAAGTTTGCGAGATTTCATTATCGTCATTTTTAAACTTTATTGAACATTATAATTTAATGAAAATGTAATGTAGTTTTGAAAATATCACTTCCATTAGATTAGATTTGGTATTTGAATTGAAAGAATAAAAACTTTCATGAAACTTTGATATAACAAGAAGCGTTTTTTAATTTCTTTTTTTTAAATTAACGGTAAAAGTGCATAAAAAATCTAATGTGGACACCACATGAGTTCTTTGTAAGACCTACTAAATTTTGCACGTTTTGGGCTGCATTTTGTTTAAACTTATTTTTTAGGATTCTTCTAACTTAATTAACTGATCCCTGAAAGCCAGTTGAAAGTGATATTAAAAGCTGCAAATTTGGAAATTAAAAATATTCCGGTTAATTTTTCTCGTACTAGAGTCAAATGTTTTCTAGTTTTATTTTTTCATAACGAGTAAACCGTTTTCCAAAATAATATTAGTATAGAAACTGGTAGAGCAAGCTGAAAGTTAGATTTCGTTATTTATCGAAAATTACATTTTTTTAAATTTTACACAGCCAAAATATAAATATATTTGTCCTTCTGTTATTGGAAATATATGACTACGATCGCCGATTTCGAAATTTAAGCCCGGGTAAGAACTTTTGAGTCAGATAAGGGAGTGAGTTTATACGTACAAACTTTTGGTTCTACCTACTGCAATAAAAATGGAGAAGCACAAGCAGATGTGATAGCAGTTCTTTGAACAAAATTTCAACGTTCTACGGCTAATCGTTTCTGAGTTATGCAACACACATATATACGTTCGTATGCACACTGCGGGAAAAAAAATGCGACAGTTCTGTATCTCCCGTTCTACTAGGCCGATTGACGAGTGTCTCGAAAGTACTTTTTGCATGTCTCGAAAGCGCGACCTAGCATATATATTACATTTATATATAGCATTGTTCTAACATAATTATTTTGACACAAAATCGGATTTGTTCTGAAATAACATACCAATGTTTTTCCATATCGTGATTCTAAGACTCAAATTATTCCTAGATATTAAATTCTGTAATTTTTAGTGCGACATTTGAGCAGAAATTTAAACATTTATCTTGGCGCATTTTTTAGTTTCCGCCAAGAATAGTTCACTTGGCTATCTTTTCAATTTATAGCAACCTATTTACCTTTCATTGTTTTCATTGCCCACCAGAGGAAAGAAAGTCATCGTTCATAGTTTCAAATAATTTTAAGAAAGTGCGTAAACCGAATTTTCGCTCTTATCGTTTATACGCCAAATATGCCAAATTTCAAATCGCGATAAAATATAAATTCACATATATGTTAGGAAATTATAAAAAACGAACTCTAATTTTCCGCACGTATGCTTAGAAATACATTTACTTCAAAATGATGGCAAAATGTTTTAAATTATACTTCCAAATTTTTTCGAAAAATTTATAAAAATTATTTAAAAATACAAATTTCACAAGTAGATCATAAAAATTAGCGAATTTTATTTGTAATGAACCTAAATTTCGATATGTGAAAGGGAGAATCAAATAACTTTAATAAAAAAGAGACATTAATAAATATATATCAAATTCAATAACCATTGTGGAGCTAAAATTTTGAGAACTAATTTTTTAAAATAGTGCGATTTTTACAAAACTTGGCAGTTTCGCATAATTTGATTCGTAGAATCGAAATATAGAAAAAAATTGGCACGCCATTTCAGATAAAGTCTGATATTATCTCAAAATACCTATATTAGAACAATGCTATATATAACTCTGATATATATCTTAAGTCGTGCTTTCGAGGCATGAAAAACGCAATTTGAATTTTGTCAATCGGTCCGGTAGAACGGGAAATATAGAACTGTCTCATTTTTTTTTTCCTCAGTGCACTTAGATACAGAAATAACGAAAAAATCCCTTTTGAATGCCATTTAAATTCATATTATAATCCCCTTTGAAAAAAAAAGTCTTTCTTTTTGTCCATACGATCATACATCATGCAAAAAAATCGTCCAAATGAATTCGGGAATGGTCAAAATGGATACTTCTGTTGAAAGATGATACTGAAATGTTACGTGATTACAATGTTTCGTTTACTTCGTGTGAGGAAGTTTAAATACGAATTAAAGAAATCTGATTGCAGGAAAATAATAAAGTACCTTTTGATTAACTGACATTATAAACAAAATTGCTGCTTATTACTTTTATATCGTAATTTAGATGTAATGTGAAAGGTGTCATTCTGTCCGTGACAATCGCCGAAAGTAATATTAAAAGACATCTGTTGTTTGGCTGTACGGTAACAAGAATGTAAACAACATCAGAAATGTTATTTTTGTCGTATATTGTTAACATAACATTTTACTACATTAAACGTCATAGTGTAAAACTGTCTTTCTTGCCGAGTTTTAAATTTAATAATCATAATATTTTCTGTGAAATTAATTTATAACTTTTGAAAGACAACAAAGGGCTGCTTCCATCAAGTGAATATCTGCGCCCTGTTGAACAGGTAAAATTAAACTAAAAATTAGTTAATGCTAAACGAATATTAATGTCTTTAATGAGAGCCGTAATTGTTAATGGGTATCAGTATAATGAAGGCGAATGTTTTTCTACTTGCACTTCAGATTTCTGAGTAGTTTTTGATGCATTCCCAGCAAATCATTATGAGAAAAATTTTCAATAAATTCCATAAATGACATTGAACATACTTCTTGAATCCAGTGACATTGAACATGCTTCTTGAATGCGAATGGTAAAAGAAATAATACTCAGTCTGGTAACTTGCAACTTTAGTAGATAGTATGGCATTCACTCTCGTAATTAAAAATTAATGAAGTGTACGAACGAAATATATTTTGGCATGAATATGGAAGAATTTCTTCTCCGCATGAAATAGAATAGAATACTCAGAAAAAACACGTCAGGAATTATTTATTATTCTTGAAATTAGAAATCTAGAGAGCGTAAAGTAATGCAATAAGACCAATTTGTTTACAAATACAGCTTGAAAAAGTTCTGATGTAGCAACGGCAAGAAATTCTATTGCATTAATCATCATTGTAGCCGACGGAATTGTCCATGAATTAATCATAGCTATGCAATTAAATCCATTTGCCATAACGATGGAAATCTAGAAATAGCTGTAGGTAGCCATGTATTTTGATTTAACCAGATACTGCAAGAGAAGAGGGGAAGAAGGAAAAAAAAAACTGTATAATTGCTTGCTTGTGCGGACAATTTTTCTTTGCGTATATGTTTTTAAATGTTATTATTTTTTTCTCGAGTAATTACCCTAACGATGAATTTAAAACTACTTTCTAATTTCAATTTAAGGACGGAGGAAGTGGGTTTTTAACGTGAAATGCTACCCTTGATGAAAATAACTTTTTTAATGAGTTTTAAGATAATATTTTCCGTTTAATGTGACGTAATGAGAATTTTTTTCTTGTATTTCGCTTTTAATGTTTTTTTCCTTAGTTTCATTTCTTCCTTACATAAACTTTCAACCGTAAAATGCATTTTGTTTTTATAGCGAAAATTTCTTTAGCTTTTAGAGTTGTAATTTCCTTGGCGCCGTATTTCTGTTTATCCTGCATTCAGAATGAGCTCTTGCTCATTTTCACTTTTCCGGTTGTAAAAAAACTACATCCTGTAACAAGGAGTAGAGTCTTCAAGATATTTAATGAAATTTCAGCCATCTTTGTACGAAATGCAAGTAAAATATAAAAGCAAGCATAATTGCCAAGATGCCGACTTTACTAATTTTCCTCGAGAATGTATTTGAGTGGGCAGCTTTGAACTTTTTAAAATATTCTTTCTCTTCAAAATTATGGAATTTTTAAAACTTTCAAAAAAATTATCGTGATTAGGTACTTCAAAATTACTCTTTAAAAATACATCCGCTATTAACACTAATGAAAAAATAAAAATTAATATTTTTGAATAATACTTAAAGGCGATCTGTTCCACATTTAATATAGACCATTATTCACCTCTCATAGCATACGATTTTTTCTGTTTATAATAAGAGACTTTTTATTTAAAATGCAAAAGAGAGGGCAGGATATTTTAAAAATTTTAGACGACTAATCAACCTTTGATTGATTGGTATATTTCGACCCAAGAAATAAATAAAATAAGTTAAAGTTTTAAATTACTTTAGATTTCAGATTTACATTACGTAAAAATAAGTTAAACTTAAATTTTAACCAGGTACAGACAAAGCATTAACCGCATCAAAAGTATTTAAGTTTTCCAAATTAATCAAAAAAAAAATCAAAGATTTCCGATTTTCGATTACGCCCAAATGGGGCTTTTTTTTAACGTTCTGTGTGTTAACTTTGTTTAATTATTAAATATCACGGTTTTCGCACTTAAATCATAAAATTCAATTCAACAGCAACATCACAAAATATTTAAAAACAGCATGTCTTTAGAATTTCTGATAGACAGTCTCGCTCGCTGGAGATAAAAATTCTTTTTCTGTAGTGTTGCCATTTCTCGCTTTGAAATCGTTCAGTTTGTTAATGAAACATTCGTTACAGTTTGACAAAATAAAAAATAAATTCGAAATTCAAAATTGCGTCTTGCAGACGCCCATGTCCGCGTGGAGAACTACGTTAATCAAAATTTGATGACTCTGCATGTCTTCGTTTTTCCCAATGCCAGAATAATGCATACGTTCATGCAGATTCTTTATTATTTAATTTCATTAAATATAATACAGAGCTATAATATTTAGTGGCAACAATTTAAAAAGAGATACGCCGTTTATAGTGAGTCGACACAAAGTCCTAATAGTCCTTCTGGTATAACGCTTCTTTGGATTAAAAATCTATCCTTCAGATGATCAAATTACCTATTATTCACATTCGTTGGAGGGAAAGATACAGATTCTGCTAAAGATGATTTACTTTCTGGAAAGTTAATTTCGAAATAATTCCTTTAATGTTATGCTGATATAAACTGATACGGATAAAAATATTTATAACATTACACAAATATAAATATTGATAAAGTTTAAAAGCGTAAATTTTAGAATTTTGGATTTCAAGTAATATGTAGAGAGGATGAAAAAATTCTAAATTTTGTGTCTCAGGAAATTTCCTTGTCATATAGCTTATAAAAATCGATGTTTTTCCTTCATATAAAAGTAATTTAAGTTAAATAATTTTAACACTTTTTTTTCGTCAGAATTAATTTTGTTTATAACGTATCATGTTTTTTGTAAAACAAATTCTGTAGGATAAATAAAACCTCTCTAACCGGCATGCTGTTCCCAAAACGACATGTGAATGTCTAAATTTCGTAAAAGATGAGTTAAAAGTTATCAAAATTATCATAATCTGAAAATATATCTTACTTAGTAATTTGATTCCTTTCTTAAAATGAGACTATTATGCTCGGTCAACGTTTCAAGAAAGCTGTGTAATCGTTTTTAAATAATTATATATTAGGAGACTGCCAATTAGGAAAGCTTGTTACACAGCTTTCGATTTGGACAGTTGTATTTGAACAATAGTAACAGGAATGCACGTTTTATTGAAAATATACTTTGAGATAAAAAAAAAGGAATTGTCCGAATTCCTCTGTGCGACGAAAATCGGTTGATGTCATGTACATATACAAAAAAAGAAATGATTACAATTTCAGTGAAATTGGATGATTCATTCAAGAGGAAAAGCTTCCCCAGCTGAGCTACTCCACTTCTGGCCCTTAAGCTGCGTTCACCATAGACCTGTTATATACTAGACCGAGCATCGCCATTCAAAACCGGGCGAAAAGCGGAACAGGAATGAGCTGCAGGAGTTTGGGCATGAAATGAAACTGAACCTAGACTTTGGCGTACTATCGCCACGGCTGGCGATTTTTTTCCGTTAAAAGTGAATAAAATTAAATAAAAAAAAAGGGGAAATAGTGATGATTTCATCAGGAGGGTAGCATCACTATAAGGCTGTTTCAATACTGCACAAATTAAATTTGCAAAATGCAGTCTACCTCCGACAGCCAGACAAATAGTCATACCTGGATTAGCAGCACAAAGGCAGACAAAGAGAAAAAAGGCAAAAACAGAATGAGACGAAGCAGTGTACAATAAATACAACATATCAGAAATATGAAATAGAATAAATAAAATAAAAAAAAAAAAACAGTTTTTTTCATTTAAAAATAAACAAATAAATAAATAAATAAAAAGTGATTTAGGCAAAGTATATAATACATACTAAAAATAGTAGATGGAAAATAAAATAATTAAAAAAATTTTAAAAATAAATAAAATTCACATATATATATTTATTATAATGCAATAATAATGCATAAAGAAGGAGCAAAGATAATTTTAGAAATTATTTTGAGTGAAAAAGAGATTAAAATAAAACGGGAAGATTATAAGCCTAAAAATTGGCCGGGGGAAAAAAATAAATATATAAAAAATAAAAAATAGAAGGTTTTTTTAGTGCTTAGGACAGAATAAAAAATAAAAAATAGATAACATAAGTAAAATGAGTGAAAACAGAAAATAATACAAAAAAGAAATTCAATGTTAATACGAAAAGGAAGTTTAATGTTAATACGGTGTATTATAGAGAACTACATAGTAGGCAAATCAAAGTGAGAAAGATATTAAATTAAATGAAGTAAAAATGAATGTCAATATAGCCGATATAAGTTAAAAGGAAGAGAGAGAGGTAAATTCATAAATTATGAAACAAAAATGTGGTAAATTAAGACTTCCTTTTACTAGCAAAAATAAATATATTATGCACGTTGCACAATGTAGTCGCACTATTTTAAATAATTTTAGAAGGTAAAATTTAAATAATGTTCATTATTTTTAAAAAGAAACTTAAAATTATTAAAGTTTTGAAATTTAACTGCTATATAATGACTATTTTCCTAATACTTAACAAATTCTTAATATTAAAATAAATGCCAGAAACATGATATAAGAAAGAAAATACGTGATTGAAAGTAAACATATTTGTTATAGTATTTGGATGCAAGAAAAGGGGATAAAATAAGGTCATTCATGTAAAAAAAAATCATAATTTTATGCAGTTCTTACACAGTGTATTGTATCGACATTACCAAGTATTAAATACATACATTACTACTTCGTACATGTCCGCATAAGCAAACGCATACAAAGAATATATAACTAAACGCATTTGAAGCAAAGTCTGTTGGCGTACAAAAAATGTCGCCAAAGCAGAATACTAGACTAATTAAAATTATATCATATAACTAAAATTTTAACATTTTTTTCAGAACGCAGTTATTAAAAACATACATATATATTAAGATACTTTTATTTAAATGTTATTTCACGTATGCATATATTATATAAAATTAGAAAATCTATTTTTATTAGAAAACGGCAAGTAGAGTGGCTAAAACACCTCTATATTTTATAAAAAATAGGTTTTAAAACTTTAGAAAAAGCTCATCTGTGAAATGTTACTCCTTCACCTTTCACGTATCTGGAATTACATCCATATGCGGAGCACGAAAGTACCATTTTTTAAGTCCGAAACAATGCGCGTACTTGCTTCTCACAAATTCTCCATAGAGCTGTAATGGTAAGGAAGATTCGCGGGAAATACGATTCGGGTAGTGTTCCATATGTCACGTGGTTCCCATTCCTGTTCCCCTTCAGGGTTGCCGTTTCTCTCTCTAGTATATTACAGCTCTATGGCGTTCACACTAGTCCGTTGGGGAGCAAAGCGGAAAAAACGCTTTCCGCGTATGTCACTTCAACCAACTCGGCAACTTTCGCTTTAAAAGTTGTCATGTGCTCGAACTAGACGGCTCTTTGTATTGAAACAACGGGAAATTTTTGTGTGGTATTTTGACTTTTTACAATTACATTTTTTAATTAAAATGGATTTAATTTCTGGATTAATGGATTAATTAATTAAAACTTATTTTACTTTGTGTGAGAGAAGCAGAATGCAGTGGTTTATATTAATATGTGAGAGATGACTGCAGCAAGGAGATGCAAATAATTTAATTGAAGAAATGCGCTTGAAAGAAACGAAATTTCTTTTAATTACTTTCGCATCAATTCGATGAATTTCTAGCCTCATTTATTCAAAAGCAGAACACTAATTTTTGTCAGAATATCGCAGAAAAGAATCGTTTGGAAGACAGGAATAAGATATCCCTGAAAAGGATTGCTGTATATATCTAATTTGATTTATTTATGAATTTTGTTGAATGATAAATTTAAAAAATCCTAATTTCATAATTGTATTTTGAAGAGTAAAATTTTCATGGGATAGAATACCATAAATGTTTTTGCATGATGTTTGAACTTCATTTAAATGTTTCCTAAAATGGTTTAAATAATGCAAGAAAAAGTATATTTTGTTTAAATATATCTAGGATTTACAGCATTACTAATTTAAATATCACACTTAAAAAAAGCAGTTATTTTTAACTTAACAAACAACAGCAATTTAAAAAAGAAATGTTTTAGTTTCTGCCTTATGTACATATTTTTTACCTTAAATGTAACAGTAATTACTTTAGTTAGTCATTCATATATAATGAACAGCCATTATCTATTTTATAAGGTCACTTTTATCTAAAATTCATTGAAATAACCTCATTTTATATAATACTACTTTATTTACGTTAAAAATTGAATTCCACAATTAGGAAATTTGCTAATGCCCATGCAAAAGTACTTTAAATTAATGAAAACTTATTATCAAGATTAAACCTTTAGTTTAGTTCATATATAAATTGTTCGTAAAGTGGTCATGCATGTTCAGAAAAACAAACATGAAGCCATAAAATGCTGGGAAGTATTCCATAAAATCAGCTACATAATAGCGAGCTTCTTTTCTGTATGAATTATAGTTTTCTTAATTTTTCTAAACAAATGGTTTACACGTCACCACTCGTTAAAATTTCAGAACTCACTAAATTTTCTAATTAGATTGAAGTAGCAACTTCATGCTAATACCAGTATCACTTTTGCTAGTCTTGTATCAGCCGAAATAGAATCAGATCGTAGTAGTTATATCATCTTATGAATTATACCAAATGCTCGTTGTCAAAAGAAGAATAATGCATACAATGTCGAGCGAAAATTAGGTTTATATGAATAATGAATGAAATGAAGTGAAAAATAAATATAAGTTTCTTATGTCCCTTCCCCCCCAAAAAAAAGTCGCGGTACATAGTAAAAAAATGGTGTATTTGTACCATCAAAGGTAGGAAAAAACAAGGCCCGAACCCGCAATACAAGTCACGCTGAATCTTCTACTTGGGCATGTTACCTCCGCGCTAAGGTATCTTGCGAGTAAGCTTGGTTTTCACACTTCACCTTCAGGAAACTGAAGAAGCAATGGGCTACTTTGAAACTAGCGATAATATTTTCTGTAAATATTTTTTTTTAAATACCAACTCCATTATAACACCACTCCTGGTAACACTTCAATCCAAAATCTTTAACTCAAGAGGCCAACGTTTTATCCACTAAGCAACAAGAGCAATATTAATGTGATGTAAATATATTTTATGAAAAATTCAAAATCTGAAATTTCGAAATCCATCACTATTTTTTCGCAATAGTCTATTCCATTAGATAATTCTGTAAAAATTATCAACCATATATAATTTATGGTTAAATATTAAGGAATATTATTTCTAATAAACTTGAGAATTTGTCTTTAAATAATTTATGAAGTTATTTATTCTATTAGCGTATGCTGTTTTTTATTATTATCTGAAATTTTTATTAAGATTAGTCCATTTGACTTTTTTTTTTCGTCATGAAGAATTTTTGGAAGTGCAAACATCTATAAACTGGACGTTTGAAACGAGATGCTTGAAACTCACGCGTGAAGCGTCGAAAAGTTGAAGTTAAGTCAACTCACGCGTTCTCCGTTCGTCCGGAAAATGCCGCCTCTGAGCTCGCTTCTG
>KK112210.1:73876-143673 GCA_000611955.2 Stegodyphus mimosarum | reverse complement strand
AGCATTTTAACTTCGGTATAGATTTTTATTATTTTATTTCATCTTTTTTGGCTTTTGAATTCCTGTATTCGCTTACGTTTTTTATGAACTATATTATCTTTCTTTGCATGAAATTTAAGTTGATTTCATTGTTTGATATATTTTTAATACACAATACGATCATCACTAGCTTTAACCTTCAGAAAATTTCATTTAATCGAGGTTAAAGAAGAACATGATTCCTCTTGTCATCCTCACGTATTAAAGCGAGAATTTACTCTATGATTTAAAACACTTTTTTTGACTTATATCAAATATACAACAAATATTTTAAGAAACAAGGATATGCTCTTTCAATAAAATATCACAAATAAAACACAGAGAAGCAGTTATTGGTTTATGTAGCAGAATAACCATAAATGCGTAAACGAATATTTGTGGAAAATAAATTTGCGCAGTTTAATCCTGACTAAGATTATAAATGCGAATGTGAGTTTGTTTGTGTGTTTGTCTGTTACGCTTTCAGGCCTTAATTACTTAACCGATCATCACGAAATTTTCAAGATATATTTTTGATGTATTAGAAAAGGTTATAAGCCTATAAAATGTAACCTATCTGTTGAAACTTAAACTATATAATAGGTTTTATAGCTTAAAATGATTGTCGTTGTATAAACATTAAATGTTGAAAGTTTCATAATGATAAGAAGCTAAACGACGCAAAAGTTTGTCTGCGCGCGCAGGTGCGTGGCTTAAACCATGCAAACATTTTCTAGCCTATAACCTTTTCTAATATATCAAAAAATATTTCTTGAAAATTTCATGATGATCGGTTACGTAATTAAGGCGTGAAAGCGTAACATTTATTTATTAAGCGTTTATTAATTTTTATTTGTTAAATTTAATTTATTATTTAAACTCCTTCAGGATTTCCGACTTTTGGCTCTTCTTTCACAAACATATTTTAGTTATTAGAAATATACGTAGCAGTTTTACTAGATTTCATGGCGATACACTCCGCATAAACACAAAATATCCGCCGCCTATAGGTACTGAAGAAGGGCAGTATTTCCTGAAATTTTACGCTGAGTGTATTTTTAAAATTCACGCGGAGTTGAAACTTATTCAAGGATATCAACGCGAGGGAAGTCACGGGTAAAAGCTAGTAGTAAATAAAGGATGAAGTTCAACATAACAATTAGCTCAAATACGTGAAAAACTAAATACAGACTACAATTTCCAGTGAGCTCAGTGCAAATTTATCAGTGTTGTTACAGGGATGGAGAGCTTCAGTTGTTTGGTCGGAGGAAGGAAGTGGTTCTTGGAATAGACTTGGTTTTCTGTTTTATCTCCATGGCTTAGGTAGAAAAAGTGTTTATAGCTTCATTTACTTCCCACACAGTTTTTCAGGAAAATTTCGGAAGTGTTTAAGAAGAGATCTATACTGAAGTGTTAATTAGTGTAATCAATGATTCTGGGCCGCGGAAATTAAAACTAATGGCTTTTATTGCACCAAAAGAATGTTTCTTGAATGGGATCACTCATTCTGAATTTTATTGATTTGTAGATAAGTCCGATATCTGTAAAATAACATTCATAAGGAGGTTTATAATTGGATCATATATGAAGAACTGTTATTTCATCTTTTATGACTGATTCAGCAACATTTAATTCGTAGTTTAAACATTCAACTCACTAATTTAAACGTGAGGGAAATATTATTTCTACTTCTAACGCTTTTGTCTAGTTCAAACTCAAGGATTCTCCTTTGATGTTGATAAAACTATCTTCATAACTTATCATAATCAGATGGAATCGACCTAGTAATATTTTACTGTTTTCAATGCGAATTTCTGTAAGGTTGGATCTATGAACATATCCACGCCTGAAAAACAGAAAACTCAGAATAAAAGGCATATGGTAGCAAATATAAAAATATTTACTACTAATTTGGATATGTTAAATGTAGAAATTAAATTACTTATGAATTCAAGTTTAGATAATCCTTAAATTTCGATACCGTAACTATGGAATGCGAATGGCTTGCCACTCTTAAAAATAGAGTTTTGTCACAGTTTCTCTAATACTTATTGCAAATATGTCGTATTTTATGAGGAAAATATTTAAAAGAACCAAAAATCCTATTTACAAAATGAAGCATTCGTTGACTCAATGTTTTAAATATTTGGATACATTTAACAAATCTGAAACAAAATGTGGCGTCAAAATTGAATTTCCAACCTACTTAATTCAACATAAGTTATTTTTCTTCTCTAAAATATTTCATTTTTGATTGATCCGAAAATCGCAACTGGTACTCAACTTTAATTTTTTCTCTTGGATATCAGAAACTTCACAATCATACGCATACTGAAACACCTGAAGAAGAAAGATATTTAATGGTAACCCAGAAATACAGAATAACTGGCTCCTACAAAATCAGTGGAAGCAATGAACACCATACTGCCCTCACAGCCCTCACTACCTGGAGAGTGAAGGGATTGCGCGTATGGCGTGGCCAGCATATACGCCCGACCTTTGGAATCCCATCGGAAATCTTTGGGATGCTCTGGGCCGTGCTGTATCTTCACGTTTCCCACCTCCAGCCACTCTTATTGAGCTGGTAACTGCTCTACAAGAAGAATGGCGATTGCTTAATTCTGCGATGGTTGACCACCTAATTGAAAGCATGGTCACAAGGTGTAAACTTTGTATACAGATGAGGGGGGATGACATACCCTATTAATGTCCTTTTTTTTCATTTTATGCTGTTTATTTTCACTTTATACATAATTCTGTTCAAGTCTCCAGTATCTCATTATCTGATAACTTACAAAAATTTAATATTGTTTTCATTTCTGTTCTGTACATAATTATTGATTTAGTTTTATGCATAAATATATATGCTACTTTCCTGCAGAATTTTGTGTCAATCAAAGCAGTATTTGTCAATTTTTTGGCATTTTACATCTTCGTTATTAACTTTTGGAAGTGAGTGTGCATCTGTTATTCAGAGTATAAATACTATAAATAACTTTCACCTTCTTTATTTATTGCTTCCGCTTTTTAAGGAAACTCTTATGTGAAGAAAGTAGAAAGAAAATATGTGTTTTTTGTCATTTTTAATCCAATAAAGTACGAATAATTATTAACTAGTTAACTGCACACACTTAAAATCACTTTTAGAAGAATACTTGATCTTCTTGCGTGATATCTAAAAAACGTCCATCGATTAAAAGCTTTATTAAAGACAGGATAAGGCCAAAATAAGTGAAAGTTAAAGAAAAATTACCACTTCCACTTGTTTGCGAATTACTCGCGTGGAGAAAATTTAATATGTTTTTTCAGCCAATGCCGTGAAGCTAATTTTGTTTCTTGCTATAGTTTAATGATGAACTCAGTTGAGCGTGTAGAGGAATTATTTTGCAACAGCTGCTTCATTTTATTAAACAACACCTACATCACACTTCACAAAAGCACAGAAAAAAATTGCTCAGAAAACTTCTTTTCTTTAAAGAGCTGAACTGATACAAAATTCTTCAAACGATTATAAAAATTTTTGTTCAGAAAGTAAATGGAAAAAAGGAACACAGAGTCCTACAGAAGTTAATCGCCTTTTGTTATTATTAACACCTGAAATTTAACTTTTTTAAAGCAGCCGGAATGTATTCAATTACTGATTGTTGAATTTTCTGCTTCGTGAAGTTGATCTGATTAGAAAAGAAAACTTGCATTTACTTTACTTGAATAATTCTTCGTTTTAAAGATTTTTGAATGGAAACTTTGAAAGTAGTTATTTCCAATTAATTCAAAGACTTTATTCTACACTAATTCCATTCATCCACGTTATTATTCGGTTCCGATTTAACGTGACAATTTTATTAAAAGAGTATTCGAAATAAAAAAAGGATAATAAAGCTATTTAAAATGTTAATTTCAGTTATTTAATTATAATATTTCCTAAGATACACGTGAATTTATATTTTAGCTCGTTTTGAAATTTGGCATATTTGTTATAAGCGATAATAACGAAAAATGCATTTTACGTACTTTGTTAAAATTATTTGAAAGTAATGAGCCATGTCTGTTTTCCGCTCGTGTAAATGGAAAAAAAAATCTGATAGCTTTCAGATTTTATATTACGCCCAAAGTCGTGTTTTCTAATGTTTTATGTGTTATTATTAAATATTATGTTCTTCGCACTTAAACCATAAAATTTAATTCAATAGCAATATCGCAAAGTAATTTAAAAAGAGCATATCTTTAGAATTTCCGACTCACTGTCTCGCACGTTGGAGATAATTTTTTTCTCGTACAGTGTTGCCATTATCCGCTTTGAAATCATTGAAAGTCTTAATCAAAACCCCATAAATGCTTTACAAAATATGAAATAGATAATAAAACAAATTCCAGATTCTAAATTTGGGCTTTCAGATTCCCATGTTCTTGTGAACATTTGAAATCGTTGAGTTTGTTAAGCAAAATTTCGCTAAAATTTTACAAAATATGAAATCGATAATAAAACAAATTTCAAATTTCAAATTTGGGCTTACAGATGCCCATATTTGCAGTAGGATTACGTCATTCAAAATTTGATCGCTCTAGGCACCTTTGTTTTATTACAATGCGAGAAACATATATTCATTTATACAGATTCCTCATTATTTAATTTCTTTAAATATAATGCAGAGCTCTAATATTTGGTGGCAACAATTTAAAAAGTGATTCCCAGTTTACAGTGCATCAACGCAAAATGCCAAAACAGAATTAATAGCCCTTCTGTGCAAATTGACCCTTTGGGCTAAAAAGGAATAGAAAATAGGTTGATGTAAATTAATAAGTTCGCCAAGTGAATTATTCTTGGCGCAAACTGAAAAAGATTCGCCAAGTTAAATTTTTGAATTTCTCCATAAATTTGGCTTCAAATTTTAGGACAGGAGACAACATTTAAAATTTAGGCATAATTTGAGCCACAGAATAGGAATTAGGAAAAAGGTTGGCATGGAATTTCAGAAAAAGTCCAATTTTGTGTCAAAATACATATGTTAGAACAATGCTATATATAAATCTAATATATATTATAAGTCGCCCTTTCGATACATGAAAAATGCAATTTGAATTTCGTCAATCGGCTCAATAGAACGGGAGATATAGAATTGTCCCATTTTTTATTTCGCGCAGTGCATATATTGAACACGCAGATGAAATTTCGGATACACAGAGGTAAGCTCTGAGAACTTGTATAGTGCGATGCTTAGAGTTCACTTATACAACGTTTCTCTAACTGGCTGTTTTAAAGCTCAGACATTTTTGTCCTTGTCAGTGGAATCTTGATCTTTTATTTCAATTGGTTCAAAGTAAAGAAGATGAAAAGGGGAAATTCGGGAAGTTATTACTCGTTGTTAATAAATGAGATGTAAAAGCCAGCACTTAAGACTTTCAGGTTGAATTCACTCTATTTTAGAAATATTTCTAAAACATCCAACATAATCCTTTTTACCTTCACTGAGATACTTGTCAGAGGTATTCTGAGATACTTGACTTCTGAAGATTATAATGCCTGCCTGTAAAGGATTAGAAGATTCAGTTGCTTTCCGGTGAGAGTTTTCTCAAAATGCGTGAACGAGACTAGATAATTTTTCTTTCATAGAATACATGATGAACCTAAAGCATAAAGGCACTAAAGAGCTTTTGCTGGATAAAAATAGCAGTTCTGCAGGCAAACATGTGTCTTAGTTTCAACTTCTGGGATGATGGAAAATAATTATTAACTAACCAGCAAGGTAGGAAAATACATTCTCCAGTAACATCCCAAAGAATTAAACATTTAACCTCATCCTAAACGACAGTGTTGCCCAGGATACACCACAGAAGGTGACTGATATTACGCCCGTGAGAAGGATGCAATTCAAGCAATTAAGCCTAACGTATTCTTATATTAAGCTTAACATATTCAAACAATTAAGCCTCAGCTAAGATTCGAACGCTAAGTTTGAAATATCAGTACTCCTTCCTCGATGATTAGGCTAATCAGAGCAATTCAACGACAGTGTTCTGTACAAGATTAGTCAGAGACAGGAGAAGCATATTTGGACTCCAAAAAAGTGGCTTGAACAGGGAAGTACTGAATTTCCTGTACTGGAGGTCTTACTAGACTTACTCAAGTATGTTCTAGCGTCATTTGACTAAGTATGTGTGAACTTAATAAGGCGATTGGTATTATCTAAATGTCACATTTCGGAAACGCTGGATTCAGTGAGAGACAACTAGACTCTCAGAATTACCCGATTTGCCCTGTCTCAGTTTTTAATATAGTGACATCTCAAGAGGCTCCTATATAAACTTTCCTTGAATCTTATGATTTGCTGCTGTAGATGTGTTCTATATGTCTGGTGTGTCCAAGAAAATGCACTTATCCCTCACTGTTGATCATTGGTCTTTAAAGAAATTAGCGTAGATTTTTTTCTCTACGTCATTTCTGTGTTTAAATCTCCCTTTAGTGTCTTTTCAATCAAACACCTTCCATTGCTTTACGTTTCATTTTTGACCATGCACTCTCAGTGTGTTCTAAAATCTCTTAAATGTTTGTTCGAACTTTCCTACAACAAAAATTCTGCACATGGAAATCTTGTGCAAGAAGCGATTGCTTAGTTAAGTTCTATTACCCAAAGCGTCTTACTTTAAAATCCAGAGCATGAATATATGGATAGTTGGTGCCCATTTGGCAAACATTTTCAATGTGCCAGAAACTGTTAAAGAAGCATTTGCAATTAAAAATATACAAATAATCCTTCATGCAAATACAAAGAACACCCAATGTTCGAACTTAGAGCGTCATGGACGTAATTATCACTAGAACTCTGCGAAGTTACTGGCTAGGATCTGTGCCTAGACAGTCTCGGCTACGGAGTATACAAATTTAATTACAAAAATTACCAACAAAATACAAATAATTACGGGCCTAGTGGTTCTGGAGGCCCGAAAAGGTCACTTATTGGCTTTCTAGTGGGTCTAGCACGTCCTAGAAGCCCGAGGATAGCGTCTAGGGTTTGCTGGGGAATGCCCATCTGAGACGGGCAGCCCGAGCGACTGCTAGATAGCAAATAAACACCCTGGGTCGCCATATGGCGACTGGTGTCAGACCTCTCCAAGGTACGGGGGCAGAGGTTGAACCCATGGATTGGTCGCTTAGTGCCAGTACTTACGTGGTAGAACGTGTAATCCACTCAAAACTAGTTTACTCTCGCTTTGTAGAAAGAATTCTATCAACCCAGCACCAAAGACGCTAACGAAATGTGCGGGCTGAAAACAATTAGTATTTCCTTCTACATATTTCAGGAATCCTATAATATTACTCGTAATGTGAAGATAGTCATCGTTTCCTGTTTGCTTGATTTTTTTAAAAATTTGTATAGTATCACTTGTGAAGCTTCTCTTATTACAATAAATAATGGAGACTGTAAAGTTCTCAAATGGAAGGTGTTCTCTTGGTTAATTTCCAAAGCAGAAATTCAGTTCTTCAGCTCGCTTATAAGTGTTTTGAATCAGATGTACGTAATCCTTTATTTGTAAACCCCAATGCCCTCACCGAGACTCGAACCCGGACTTCTCGAATACGCGTCGAGAGTGCTACCGTTACACCACGAAGGAAGGAGGGAGAAAATAATTTATAACTTGAGTATTAAATATATGTTTGGGAAATATAATACTGTAACTATGGTAACACTAAAACCAATAAATAACTCTGAAACTTTAGTAATAATGATAACTACTGAATAATTTATTTTGTAAAATCTTTAGAATAAAGAACCAGAAATGCAAAACGCGTTACCGTAAACTGAACTTTGAGGAATTAATTTTACTTTGAATACTGTTTTTCATGCTCAAAAAGTGAATTAATTACAAAGAATACATACATATATGTTTTCATGCGAAAATATTTATCACTTGTTAAATTCGAAATCATTCATTTGATTAGTCTTGCTTTTGATTAAAATTTTTATACAATTTATATTTTGTTAAATATTTAGCCTAGGCAAATAATTTATTATAACATATTTACATACCAAACTGTTATTAATGACAGATTCCATCAGGTAAATTTCAATATTGCCGTTGTAGTTAAAAATCATTTTTTCTTCAATATTTTTCTATCTTCGAAGAATTCGTTTAGAAAATAATCCTTATTATAAAATTTAAACCGAATTACTAATCCTAAAGTATGAAAATATGAATCTTAAAGTATGAAAAGCAAAGAATGATATCTTTTCGTGCTCACTAGAACTCAATAGAATGATATTTTCATTTTCTAAACGATTAAAAATATTTACCATGGGTATATATATGATGACAAAGAAAATCAATCTGCAAAGATTTAAAATAGAAAAATTAATCTCAACGTTTTAATGCGTATCCCAGTTTCATGCTCTAATGATTTCTAAAATTATATTAATACGTTAAGTGTCCGTTTTCTGATAACATATTTCTACCTTTCTCACTGATGCAAAGAATTTTGAATTATTAATATCTGAGTTAATATCCTAGCAAAGCTTCAAAGGCACCAAAGGCTTATTGTAATGATTTTGGATGAAGAAAGCAAAATGAAATTTTTGTTCCATGCTACGGATTTCACAATTATATTTCAATACATCTTGATGAGTGGGAGGAATACATTTATGATTTCCAATGACAAAATGAAATGCAATAGAACAGCAAAAGACGTAGTAATGATAGTGCATAAAAATCATTATTTTGTGCCTAAATTGGATTTGCGAAACACCGAAAAAGATTTTGATGAATGGAAAGTAACAGTTATCAAAAAATACAAATTCCGGACCCCTTTCAAAAGTATACGAAATACAAAGCTTTTATAAATAGGAAAAGGAAGGAAAGATTTTTGAGAGTGCAAAACCCAATAGCAATTATCTAAAAATTTAAAGACAAATATGTTTCTTAAAAAATCTGATGTGTACACTACATGACTTCCTTGTACGGAATATTAAATTATACTCAGTTTTAATTATACGCAGCATAAAAACTCAAAATATCTATATTGAAATTTAAGTGATATAGAAACGCATAAAACACCAAATGCAGTAAAATCAATTTTTTTTACAATTGAAATTACAGTTTCTACGCAACAACAAGCAATTCGGCCAGTGGGCAAAAGCGCAGATTTTTCGGAGCACAAAAGTGAAAGTTTATATTTCGTCTTACTCGGTAAAAAGACACTGAAGGCGTAGAAACTGACTTAATTTGTTACGGACGCTATGCTGAGTCAATATGTAGGATCATTTAATAACTTAAATGATAATTCCAGAATGGATTAAGCATTCGAAATAATAAAAGAAGCAATTTAATTCGGAATAATAAAAGAAGCAATTTAATTCGGAATAATAAAAGAAGACGTTACTTTGTTGTTGGAAGCTTAAATTCTTTAGATTGGCAACAAATCCACTATTCTATTCGGTTTCAAATGTAAGCAAATATGGATGCTTTGATAAAAAATTAGGCTTAGCTGCACTTAATCAACTTAAGATATTTATTTCATGTTCAATCTGAACGAAAAACTGAATTTTCTGAAATAACGTCGGATAACCAAATTATGCAACAAATTACATGAAGAAAACTGAAAGAAAAATATTTGTTACCTGTTTATTATAAGCACCATTTTTTAATGTTTCCGTTATTATTTTTAAATTATTGTTATATGTTATTGGTAGTTTTAAAAATAATACTTTCAGTTTATATCTTTTAATTATATTTTTAATTTAAAGTTTGTTCAACCACAGGGAAAGCTACAAAGATTAGCGTTTAGTTTCAAAATTATTCAGTAACTTATTATGAATACTAAATGAAATATACAAAACACAGATTTATCAAATATACCTTGATATGGGGTAACTTCATCCTTTCTTACGATGAAACGTTTCCATTCATTCAAATATATTATAATGATATTAGGTATTTTTTGAAATAGAAGATGTGAAAAATACACTCATGTCCATAAATTAAAGAAAATGCAAAATCTGGCAAAGGAAGAGTTAGAAGCAAAACAAATTTGACTTATTTGTAAAGCTTATTTATTAAACAAAAGGTAAAGAGCAAAAACAGATGCTATATGTTTGATATTATTAAAAAAATAGCGATTTTTTCTACCTGGAGCAAATTACAAAAACAATCTATGTACAAAAAACCAATATTAGATGGTTGGTATGATTGTTACTACATTGTATGTCTCCCAGACGATGCAATACAATCCGTACAATGCCTAGGCATGCTGAGTATCAAATTATTGATCTGATCTTGGGGTATATTACACCACTCAAAAAGCAATGCTCTCCGAAGTTCCGGTAGACATGTAGGAGGAAGTTGACGGGCTGCAACTCGTCGACCAAGCATGTCCCACACGTGCTCTACTGAATTCAAGTCCGTGAGAATGCTGGCCAGTCCATACGGGTGATATCCTCCAATTGAAGGCATTCCCTTACGATGTTTGCACGGTGAGGACGGGCGTTGTCATATATAAACGCAAACCGTGCGCCCATGGCGCACCGAAACAAACGTACATGTTGTTCCAGAATGATGTCCCGATAGATTTGGCTTGTCATGGCTCCAATTTGAACATGCAGGTCAGTTATGGAACATAGAATAATTCCACCCCAAACAAGCACTCCTGCACCACCGTAACGGTGTCGTTCAATAATGTTTTGTTGGTATCTGGAGCTCTCCATGTGAAAGTCCGGCAAGAATCAGACAGCAAGCTAAACCTGGACTCGTCGGAAAACATCACACAAGCCCACTGTGCGGTGTCCACAATGCATGCTCTCTACTCCAGGCTTACCGCAGGCGACAGTGAGTTGCAGTAAGTGGAACGCATCTGACAAGTCTACGAGCATATAGACCAATCTGCCCTAAGAGTCTGTACACGGTCTGCCTTGAAATTGTCGTACCAGTGGCTGAAGAGAGCTGACGAGACAGGTCTGAGGCTGTGCTCCGCCTGTTTCTTTTGGCAGTAACTGCCAAATACCGGTCCTCATTCGGCGTTGTAGGCGACCTGTGCTGTAACGTCTACTCAGATTACCATCATCTTGGAATTATTGCCAATGCCTAGAGATGACACTCTGGGCAATTCCAAATTCGTCTGATACTTCCAGTTGGGTACGCCCACATTCCAGATGGCCGATAATTCTACCACGTAAAAAAATCATCCAAATGCGTCCTTTGTGTCATAACTATTCAGGTATTGCACTGAAATGCTTATAAAGCGCCTGCGAACAATTTTACTTCTTTACCTGTATTCCTTATATATCACTCTCTTACACTCTCGTCATTGTGACGTACCATCGTTGTCATCTGATAAATTCCTGAAATGTGCATATGATTCTTGAAAATGTGTGTAGTGATTTTACAGGTGATATATTTATTTTAGAGTTCGATTTCCACGTGATTCCGAATTATCCTTAATTTATGGACATGAGTGTAAGCAATGCCCTGTCTGGGACTCGAACCACAGACCTCTCGAATACGCACCAAACGTGCTGACCACTACACTCGTTCGTTACGGAGAGACGGGGACGCCCTAACTTTACCATTGTGGTTATACGGGCATGGTCCCACGCCCTCCTCCTGGTTTTTCATATCAGCTCCACCACAGCCAAGGGAGCGGACAAGCCAGCACCAGTACGGTCCCTGTCGAGCCTGATCCCATCCTAGGTACAATACCCGGGTTCTAGTCCTGTGAAGAATAAGGTACAATAGTACCTGATATTTTACCCCCGTGGTTGAGACTGTCTAAGTACAGATCCTAGCCAGTACTTCCCAGGAATTCTCCTGAGTCAACCCCCGGGGGGGGCTGACCACTACAGTACGAAGGCATGCGAAGAAGGCGGGAGAAATACCTTATATACTCCCCCTTTCAAAGGGCAATTGAGAATTTATGGACCCAATCGCCAAATCCTAGTGGTGGAGTATCATCATCCACTACATTTCTTAATTCGGGCGCCAGTGTAGAGACATTACTTTTATTTAAAGCAGGAAAGGTGGAAAATGAGCAGTGCCTCGCCGGGACTCGAACCACTAATCTTTCGAATGCGCACCGAGCTCGCTGACAACTACACCACGAAGACACACTAAGAAGGCGGGTTGAATAAGAAGGGGGGTATACGTCTTATAACATAAATTATTTTCACCACTGAATAACCTAATCACACTTTTGTTTAGTATTTTAAATCTAGTAACTTCAAGAATACTCGCACACCACGAAGGCATGCGAAGAAGGCGACAGAAATACCTTATAATATTTACTTAGTGCTGCTTAAAAAAATTATATGCTGTACAAAAAAAATTACAAACATTTCTATAAAACTTCTCTAAAACGTCAGTTTACCACAGAGAAAAATTGAAGACTGCGTAATAGGAACAATTATCCTGAATCTTACCTTTTCATTCCCTCTATGTTACGGAAAACTGTGTACAACTTTTTTACTAACATACTTCAGCTTGGATTTGAACTAGAATTACACAACACTTCAAATATTCATTTTTCTTGTCTGAAATTTACTCATTAATCAAACTTTTATCTGATTTCTTTAGAAGAACCAATGTTTTCTCTTGTGTACATCTTACAGACCACAGCGCCATTTTTTTTTAAATCTAAGAGTTGTTATCAATTAATAAATTCTATACACGTATCTATCAGTAAAGAGAGAAGTTCTGAAATGTTGATTCTGTTGTCGACGAAAAATCGCCCAGAATCGCAAATAAAACAAAGAATGAGTGAAAAATACTGGAACGTTATTCAGAAATAAAAAACGAGGAATTATTATAGCTCTTAAGAAATACTACCTCTTTAGTGACAGTGAGTATAAATTCAGAAAGAAGAGAAACTCAGTCAGAAAGGAGGAATATAGATAAGATTCTCTTTTCTCTTCCGTTACAAATTATTTGATTGTTGTTGAATTTACGAAGGCGCATTATCATGTCTCACAAACCATTCTCCTCCGTAGTTACGAGGTCGAGGTTTTGCTGGTCTAATAAGCATAATTCCTTTTAGAATTCAGTCTGTTGCTTCTTTAAAGAAATAATAGAGATTTCTCTCCATTTTTCAGGGAATATCTTCTAGTAAATTATGCAATCAGTGGCATTCAAAAAACTGCAGTCACATACTCTAGATTTTTGAAAGGTTATTGTAGTCGATATTTACTTTTCCTAAACAATACAGGCTTTTGCTGTCTTGTTTCTGGAACATAAGAAAAAAAAATTATTTCAACAGTTAAAATGTATGAAAAAAATCAGTAATGGTATCTGCCGTTTCAGAAAAATCTTGAAATACAGGAATTCTAGTTTCTTCCTGTAATGCAGTAACTGTACACTGAAGTGAAAGTGAGCAATTTATTTTCTGTTTTCTTCCGATAATCCAAAGTAGGTTTTTACACAGCACATTTAATAACTAAGTTTTTCATTGATCTCTCGAAGCAACAAGTGATTCATTTTTCGATAGCAGCTATGGAATATTATTTAAAGTTATCGTCTATCCAAGAGCTATTTTCGTTCGCTCTTAGAAAGTTTAAAAAATATATATACTATATATATATATATATAATTATCAAACATGATCTTAACAATCAAATAGTAAGCACAGACAAGATTTCGATGACTGTCATATACAATATGCAGATGAACAAACAACGGAAAAGATAATAGACTTTACAATGAAATAACCACAATAGCCCAGATTTTTTCAAACATATCTTTGAAACGCCCAACTGCGGTAAGATAGCTTCCCCGTAAATCGGGAGTACGATTGACAGAAACTGGCAAGGAAAGGAAGGGTTGCCAGATTTGGCGCGAAACGCCAATTTGACGACACGCACTTTACTTCTTGTTTTGTTTTCATGTGTTTACCTTTCAGCTTATTAGTCACCAGTTCGTAGGGCTTCCTACCAGATGGTATTATTTTTATTTCGAACTTATCTCGCCCGGCTCATGAATATCATTCTCAAATTACCATATTAGTTACTAAAACTTACCGAATTAGTGTTTTAATTACGAGGCAAAATTTCAAAATTTTTCGTACTTATCTTGGCAGTAATTTTTTATATATCAATTAGAAAGTTTCGCTATGTTCGATTAGGAACCAGGTACTCAGATGTAGTATACACGACTCCCCCCCCTCCCATGAGATCGTGTGTTTTGTGGGTGAGTGGCGGTGGTGAGGAGTTTATTGAAACAAAGTGAGTCGTAACTGTGCAGTATGATTTTTAGGACGGAATTTTTATTCCAAATCCGAACAGCAACAGTGCGTGGGTAGAACCACAGCCTAGGAGTAAATGTGTGCAAAATAAATCACACACACGGAGAAGGACACTAAGAACACCGGGGGAGATTCTATTCAGAACCAGCGTGGCATGTGTTAAAAAGTTGAAGGAACGAATCAGATACAAAATTACGAACATAACTCCGAATATCCTTGACTGTACAACGAATTCAGGTTCGCAATCGTCTTTTACAATGCATTGCTAACTAAAGTGGTAATTTGCCAGCTACAGTGTTTCACATATAATTGCATCAAATGCACACAAAGTACAGTTCACCACAAGAATGAGGAGATGCACTGCCGTTATAAAGACTATCAATAGTGTGCTCATTTTTTGGGAATATCTACAATCTGCCAGACCCAGCCAATTGGGCCCGGGAATTAGCGGCATTTATTTTAAATTTTCTGAAAATACAAGAAATTGTACTTATACTGGGTAAATGATATCATACAATGAGAGGATAAACAATCTTTGAACATACATGGAGATACTATCAGTGCTCAAATATGACTAAGTATAAGATTTATCTATGAATTTCTTTACTAAGTATGTATTAGTTATTATGTTTTAAAAGTCATTGAGATAAAGTAATTTAATGAAGTTCACTTCATATAGTATTATAAAGTTCACGCTCTCCATTGACCACATAGACTGACTTAAAGCTCACTTTTGAGTTATTATTTAACGTCATTGGGATTTCGTTTCTATAAATATTATATCAAAAACTGTGAGTTCATCTAAAGTTTGTAAGGTTTTAGTTAAACTAACAAAGTTTTATTTTAATTTAAGTCTTTCTATCTCTTCTCATGTTTCAACTTCCCGTTAGAAGAAGAGCGCGTTTTCAGCGTTATGCTAATTTGAAGTGGAGCCAAGTGCTATTTAAGCAAGTGGTAGAAACCTCTCAGTGTGAGAGAGCTTTTAGGCTCAGATCACGGTCATTCTACTTGACGTTCGCCTGACCAGCTAGCAGCTAAATTCTAAGCCATAGTGCTTGCTACGTTATTGCTTATTGAAATAGATCCAAGTGCGTTAGTATTAGTAATTCTTGCTACACGCACCATTTAGTTAGAGGCCAACTCCGCGTATAGCTCTGTGAGCGAAGATTAATTTAATTTCTATTTAGCTTTAGTTTAATTTTAGCTGATTGTTCACTTTAGACCCAAGTGTGGTCTTTTACTTTCTGTATCCCTCCCGAGTTGGGAAGTGATTTGTAAATAATATTGATTTAATAAAAGAGGATTTTAAATCCCTTTTCAAGTGCAGTTATTCTACCACTTAATCACAGTATCTACAACCAGAACATAGCTGCATTCAGCTCCCTGTTCCAGATCAGGACTTAAGGACTTAAGGAGTTTCACTAAGATGTTTGCCAAGAATGTGCACAAAACACTCAGTCCTGACAAGTTCACTAGTATTCTTTTTTATTTGTTAGTGAATCTTGCACAGTTGTATTATGAGTCTCTAAGATAGAGTTAATGAATAAAGTTTACTCCATATAGTCTTAGTAAGTTAATTTTCTCTGTTGATTCCAAACTTGGCCCAAATTGTTCACTTTTTAATTCATTAAATAACATCACTGAGTTTTAATTTCATTAACACAATATTATAAAATACTGATTTCATCTAATGTTTATTCGATTTACTGTTTTTTTTTTTAAATTTTAGTGATCTCTGCCTAGTAAAAAGGTTGGTTTAGGAGTAATCACAGATCCATTCACTATGAGGAAAGTGTAATTCATGCGTTGCTTTGGATAAGTTTTATGTAACTCATGGGCATAGGCTGTCATTTAAATTAATGCAAAAATCTTATATTACCCATATATATATATGTAATATATATCATAAACAAATATATCATAAACAAATAAATATAAATCATAAACAAAATATAAATCATAAACAAATAAAGTACAGAATTCAAAAACAAATATGTTCCAAAATGTCTAAAAATAGTAAAACATGTAATACAATTTAAAATTAGGAAAAGGCGTTCTACATTTCGACAAGAAAAAGGTATAAATCGAGACATAACTCTACAAACATTGTACACAATCATATTTACGTTAATCCTATCAATATTTATAAAATTAAATCAAATTCACCCAAAACGGCTGCAAAGTGGGTTAATTTATCAAATTCAAAAGCTGTGAAATTCAGCACTAAAGTCTCCACGACAACTATATAAATGGAAAAGTGTGGCAAAAAGATAAAATAAAATGTTTCAAATGTGTTTTCTCTACAGCCGAGTACATTATTTTCAAAATGGGTAAATGGATTTCTTTTAGTGGTGGGCATTAGCCGTTTTAGGCTTTTACCATTACTAAGGCCAGAAGTGGTGGTCATTTTATTATGAAGGCGCTTAATAGGCGGCCACCATTACCTCCTACGAGGAGACAGACAATTTACATCCAGGTCTTTTCAGGGTTTCGATACCGGGCCTTTCGGTATCGAAGTCGGTTCCATTAACCACTATACTGTATAGTCAGATAACAGAAAATGATCAGTCATATATAAAACCGTAAGCTGGAATTCCAAGTTCCGTATAATACTAATTTAAAATATTCTCGATCATCAAACTGCATAAAGCTTAATTGTTAATAGCAGATGCAATAGTGAACAACAAAATTAAGATGCAGAAACATTTTATACTTTCAGATCGTCTACTGCTTATTTTTTTCTAAACTTAGCCCTAAACCTAAATCGTCTAAATCTAAACCTAAATCGTCTAAATCTGATTTTACTTGAAAAGTCAGTTGTTTTTAGTTAGAAATCATTGCTGAGTTATCGATTTGCAGTTCCTACAAAAACTCCAGTCCGTGAATGCGCTGTGCTATAAACTCTTCCACATTTCACTATAAATTAGACATCAAAACTAACGGGTAATCTGTATACCATGAGTGATAATTACTTATAAGGTTAGAATTTCCCTTCAGCGGACGCACCCAGTTTTATTAGGAATTCTCATCGCTTTGAAAATAGAGCTCAGTGCCTTTTCAAAGCGGGGCGTTATGAAAAATGGATAGTAATCTGCATAATCACAGCATGCAACGTGACTAACATTGCCACTGCCATCTTAACGTAGGCGTGCCTTTTAGAGCACTTTCATTAACTACCGTAGTGAAGATTTGAAGTGATTTTAAATACCTTTTGTCTGACAACTAATTAAGGCGACGTGTATTATTCTGAATCTCAGTAACTTAAACGCGAACTTTATCGACAAATTTCAAAGACAGATCTAAGCTTTATTTTTGCCAATGATTAAAAATGTCCCCTCTGAATTCGATTTAATCTCCAATTAAGGAGAATAAAGGATTTCCCCTTTTCTCTGGGATATCTGCGGAATTCCATTTGTTATTGATTTGGTTAAGCGTAGTAAATTGCATTTCTAAGGTTTATAATCGAATATCTGGCTAAGTCTCAGACAGTCAATAAATCGTTTAGTAGTATATTTGCAACAAATTAAATATATACTGCGTGATATGAATGAATACTTGATACTCCATATTGTGGAAAATGTAACAATGTATTCTCCTAAATATTTTGAACAGTTAACGTAATTTCATACAATTGTTATCGACTTTCTGAAGGATGAGATTGATTTTAATTTCGTTACCGGCACTCCTGTATACAAAATACGTTTATATAATTTCTAATAGGCTTATTTTTTATGAATTTATTTATTTGCATCATATAAGGAATGTAATTGTGTAAAAACAACATAGAATAATTTATTACATATAAAACAACAAATGCATGATATGTCGCTAAATAAATAGTTACATTTTTGCTTTCTTATTTCGCCTCTTAATCATGCTACGCATCAAGAATAAATGCTCATGTGAATTCACGCATGGGAATGTCCTAAAGTGATTGCAAGCAATGTTTTTATTTAACATTACATATATATTAAGGAAACTATGCCTTTTGTTTCAAAACACACAATAAAAATGTTCATTTAGAACTGACATAAAAAACTGCTCGGTATAAAACTAGACAAAACAGCAACCTTATTTTGGCTTTGATTTTAAACAGAATTTTTCTTATTCGAGAAAATCAAACACAGGTCCCTGTTCTTGAGCAAGTAAATTCGGAACGGAACCTCTTTTGGCTTCTGAAGAAGAGGGACTTGAGTCTGATCGTCTACTATATCGATACACTTTTATTTAAAACCTAAGAAAAAATAAGGCTGGTTTTCTTCCTAATGTAAAGTTTCATACTGGAGAGTTATCACTTTTTATTTAAAATCTCGGATTTTTTAATTATTGGACAAAACTTTACAATAAGATTTCTAAATGCCTGCTTTTATTTATTATAAAGCCTTATCATTAATAAATAAGTCAAGGAAATATGAAAATTTCTCTTACTCTTCCATCCCATCTAGACACAAAATAAAGATAAGCAATTTAATGTCCAACCCCGGTAGCATTTTAAATATTTAATCGAAAAGATAAGTGATGAAAGAGTAGAAAGATAATCAGAAAGCTCGCCTCTATGTATTGCAATAAATACGTCTCTATATATTGCAGTAAAGGAACATAAAGTAAATTACAAATGAATGACTGGCAATGTATTGTTTAAAATATTTAGTTTTTTTTTTTTTTTTTCTAAAAGCATCAAAAAAGCTTCCGCATGTATTCAGAGTTTTCTCCTCATAATATAGGTTATATGCACTTCTCCCATTATTGCAAATTTAGCACCATTCTTGGCAGAACGAGCATTTTTGCGAAGCAATAGCATTAGCAGAAAATTCTGAAACTAGACTTAACAGAAAAATAGCACTTCCTAAAATTAATTCATTACATTTAAGCATTAAAAAGCAGTTAATTGTAGCTATTAATTCTTGTCATTAAATAAAATTATGCATCTATCAGCAATTCAATAAAATGTAATTGTCTTCTTGCTTTTCTTTAAGTATTTTTTGAGAAAATGGCACCGCTAATGATTTCCCAGCTAGTGCTATACTATTCACTATAATTTGACTTTGCTTTAATGTTTGGAAGCTCATTGACTTGCATTCTTACATTTCCGTGAAGCTTTAGCTTCAGAACTTTTACAAATATAGGATTCTGGGTGTTAGAAATGTTTCTAAAGCTTTAGATGCATTATAACAGTTCAGTGTAAATTATAAACCTTTTCCGACATAATTCAGTTACATACATGGTAAAACATATAGTACTGTATTTACTGAAATTTAACTCGAGAAATATGTTTTATCATTTGGCAATACTGATTTGTGTTTCTTTGCAAATCGCAATGGAATACAGTAGGATAAACTGTTGAACGCTGGACAATGGTGCTTATTAATTTTCGCGTAAGACTAACAACTAAATTCGTGTCCTCGTATGCTACCAAATTTACTATATCTATGCACTCTTACGTTCTTTTACACTTATTATTATTATTTTCAACCGTATTACTATAATTTCTATAATATATACATTTTTTTTTACTTTTAGAGTTTTTTTTAGTGCTAATTTATTTAGTTTCATAGCTTCAGAAAAATAATACATCTAGATTACAATTTTTAAAAGAAAACAATAAATTGCCTTTTCGATAAAGAAAAACTTCATACAAATGATTAAATAGTAATAAAATTTATCTAAAAATTTGTTATAACTTTCAAATTTTTTTTTATTTATTTTCATTTTATATTCCAAGAAACATTATAAAAGAAATATATTAGAGAAAAGAAAAGTTAGACTTGAAATTCTTCTTCAGCAAGGAAAATATTTTGCTTATTTTTTGTTATTATTTCGAGGTGTGAAAATTTCAAATGTCACCCGCAATTTAAAGACAAGAAACCACATATAAATCGTTTTAGGGCAAGTCTTCTGCAATAAACTGGTACAATGCATTTGGGGAAACTGCCCATGGTACTGCATACCTTAAGGGGAGGGGAAAAAGCAACATTGCAATCTCGGCAGTTTCGGGCAATTATGGTCGTTTGAATGAAAAGCCGTCTCGGACGTTTAACCCCTCAGAGGGTTAAAGGGACTAGTATACGTTAAAACCCTTAAGATCTTCGGATATGTTACAGTTGGAAGAATTGGGATAATTTTATTTATTTTAAAAGCAAATACTTCCAACTTTTTACAGCTCACTACATAATATAGATGCTTTGGGAATTAATAACCAGAAAGTTTGTGTTGCCATAAATATTTCTATAACTTAATTTGTTTTGTGACAAAATTTTTTATGCTTTCACGTCATTTTTCCCCATTGCGCGCATGATATTTTAAAAATGGCTAATAGTACGTACTTGAAATTTGAAGGAATTCTTTATATAGGCACTATCTTCTAACTGAACCAAAAATCTGATGAATATTTTAATATTAAAAAAATTTATACATGAAAGCATTATAGATTTTTTTAATAGAATACGTTTTATAAACTCAACTAAAGATAAACTAAAAATTTAACACGAAATTCTTGGATTTTTGGTTCACAGTAGTTTTTAAGTGTTATAAAATCTATATATTAAATATGGAATTAAATTATGCAACATAATGTTTTAAACTGTGCGCGCAAGGTAGAAATATGACGTGAACGCATAAAAACTTTTGTCACGAAGCAGATTAAATTATAAAAATATTTGTGGCAACACAAACTTTCTAGTCACTAGTTCCCAAAGCAGCTAACTGTATTATGCAGTCAGCTGTGAAAGATTGGAAGTAATTGTTTTTAAAATAAATAAGTTATCCCGATTTTTGCAATAGTAATGTATTAGAAGATCTTAAGGGTTTTAAAGCGTACAAGCCTCCTTAAATAGTTTAAAAAAATATTAAAACGCCTTTTGTATAAAGGAAAGACTGCGTGTAAATAATGCAAATAGTAATAAAATTGGTATAAAAATGTGCTATAACTTTCAAGAACTTGTCCTAATTTTTACTGCACGAAATTGTTTTTATTGTTTTCCTTGTACGAAGTAAAGGCAGTATTGTTATCGTGAAAAATTTCGGGTATCATATTTCAAAGAAAATATCCATTTTGACCATTATCGAATACAGTTTAACGATGGTTTTTCGTGACATCTGTACATAAGGACATAATAAAGGACTTTTTCTCCCAAAACGGGTAATAAAATGAATTTAAAATGGATTCAGAAGAGATTTTTTTCGTGACGTCTGTACATAGGTATGTACATATGTTTGTATCTCACATAATTCGAAAACTGGTAGCCCCAAATATTGAAATTGTGTATATAGGACTGTTATAACATGTAGTTATGCACCTCCCATTTTGGTTGCAATCGACAGCACCAAAAGTATATAAATATGCGTAAACGTATACCCACTCTCTTACTCGGCTGGGGAAGCTCAGCTTTTTTATTCTTATATGCTGGTAATATGTTCATTATTTGCTTTAAAAGTGATTGAATTATGCTGATCTCATGTTCCGATTAAGGCTTTAAGACTTTTAGTGAATCTGCTTCGATAGTTGTAGAATTATCAAGAATTTAAATGTCGTTTAAGTGGGACTAAGTATAACGGAACAGTCATATTTGTTTACATATGAAACGTAGCAGAGTAGAGATTTAAGTCAGTTTCTGCATCAACAATATCTTTTTTGCCGAGAGAGACCAAAAGTAAACTTTCAGTTTTGTGCACCGAAAAATCTGCCTTTTTGCCTGCTGGCCGAGCTTCTTTTTCCTTAAAAACTCTAATTTTTAATTCTAAAAATTGGTTCTTTAAGGACTGTATTTGGTGTTTTAAATTTGTTTTTTATATTTTTTAGTTTTTAATGAAGATATTTTGGAGTTTATGTACTTTTGCCTTGCTGCGAAATTAGAACTAAATTAATTGAAAGAGAAATATATCTCTAATGAAATTAGGGAAAATGAATTTAAATGAAATACAGCAAAAAATGCGTATAATTTAAAAGGCCACACCAGGAAGTCATGTGGTGTACACATCAGAGTTTGTTTCTTTTGTATTCCAAGAAACATTATCAGTAATTTTAGGAGAATATACTTAATTTCTGTTCTGTATAAAACATAAAGGTTATATTTGACATTTTTCTTGAGCAAGGAAAACATTTTGCTTATTTTTTTATTATTTTAAATTTGTTAACATTTCCTTCTGCCTAATAAATAATTAACATCGTTGAATATATTCTTAACTTCCTAATTCTTATGCAATTAAACTAACTGTATGCTGGTGAATTACTGTAAAAGATCTAACCTTATTTTAGTGTCCAAAATTACTGAAATACCTTTGTATTTAAAACAAAATATTTCTAATGAAATACTTGTATCTCATAAATACTCACAGAATATACTCGAAATACTCATTCATACTCAAAATACTCATTTCATTTCGATGATTAAGTACTGAGCCATAAGCTGCTCCTTTTACTGTAATTAAATGCAGTGGCATTAATTTTTCACCTATTCCACCTGAAAATCGGATGGCATATCCCTTACTTCCCACGTCTTCATATTAGCTATGAAAATGAAACAGATATGCTTCCTTCATTTCTACCATGAAAATATATTTTTCTGAAAACATAAATTATTTGTCAATTGACTGTTTTCGACAGCAAAGTTTAAGAAAAATGATTGAACAGGGCAAAATTTATATGAAACCTGATAGGGTACATTGTTTAACGTTCTGATGCCATGATGCCATTCGATTGAGCTTTGTATGTATGATTTGCGGAAAAATTATTCAAAGACAATAGAAAATGACTGATTTCAGAGGCACGGTGTTTCTATTATTATTTTTTTTGAAGCAAGAAGCGAGAACCTTTGCATCGTTCTAAACCCTGGACTTTTAAGTCGGTAACTGAATGCGATTAGAAAAAAACTCGACAGAAGAACGCGACAGTTCAATTTAATTACCTATCTTAAGTTCATTACCATAAACAATAATCGACTAAATACCTCGTAATTCCAATAATAAAGTTTAACATCAGAAAGCAGTACCATCAAAACCGTTGCAGTTTTGAGAATAAATTAATATCATTATTTCTTCTCTTAATTTAGCTGGATTGTTTGCAATGCAAAAATGTTTTTATCCGCTTTCTTGGGGTAAATGGAAATCAGGCAAAAAAAAATAATAATAATGGAATATAGGTATGTGCACTATACACCTGTTACCGTCACCAGCACATATATTTTGAGTTTTATCTTTAGTGGACAATAAGGAAATGCTTTATAACATTTTAGTCACAAAACGAAAGATTGGGTATAGATAAACGTTCACCGTTTTGGTGTTAAAATGAGCTAAATAGCTAAGCAAAATGGTAAGGAAAACATGCTATGTACTATTTCTTCACAAATTAGGGCCACTTGGAGACTTGTGTTATTTTTCGTAATGAAAAGGCAGAATTATAGCTATTTTTATTATACGTAGCTGTGAATTGATTTTACTAGATTATTCCGTGCACAAATTTGGCAACAGTTTATTTTTCCTTCAAACGCAAATATTTTTTTATCTCGTCAGGGCACCAAAAATTGAAAATTTCGAAACTTCTTCAAAACGGTTTCTAAATTTAAAATAATATATATAAAATATTATCGAAAATGTGATATTTCTATGGAACAAAGTAATCTTCGCGCTGCTATAAAGGTTTAATATAATATCCACCCGAATAAAATCTTTAGAATGTGCAGTTGAATGATGTCGAAAAGAAAAGTTTACTTTAAAACTGTAATCTCACTTCCATCTTACAGATTAAGTAGCATTTAATATTACTTTGGATTTAATACAAAGAACCGAGGGTGTGGTCTAGATTTAGGAACTTTTGTTAATAATTGAACATACCAAATCTTCTTTTAACGAAATAAAAAAAATGTTATAGATTTTACTTTCACTATAAGAATTATTCCAATTTCCCTTTGTTTCCATTCAAGATCTCCTTCAAGTTTAATGAATATTGCAAAACTTTTAGTTAAACAACTAAGAAGGTATATAGACATAAAACGTTAACTATATAAGCTATTGGATAAACCTGTCATTATAACTTTTAAGAAATAAAAAAGCTATTGCTCAGTGGATTCTTTCGCAGATTCTGAATAACTGACCGTACAGTATTTGGAACATGTGATGTTGTATCTGACGCTTTTGTTATGCAATACATACTTATCCTAATTCAATATCAGTAACTGAAGTATACTTATCTTAATTGTAATGATTATCATAATTCAGTTATCAGTCATGGAAGTTATTAATTTGATTTTATTAGTTGATCTTAAATTTTGCTTTGTTGAAAAGTAATTGTTGTCAATTTATTATTGGCAGTTTTGGTTAACTTTGAATTAAATTAATTTTTTTTCTTTTATTTTTAAGGTTGTTTGGTTAACCATTTAATTTTGTTTGTTTAACGCTTATTCTTAACTTGTTTTTTATAATGTTAAATTTCTGGTTAGGTTGACTCTTAAGGTCATTTTCACTTTGAATTTTAAAGTTCTTCGTTTTACAAAAGTTGGTGTATAAAGTTTAATAAGTTTTGTTAACGTACCCCTCTTTCTGGTAAAGTTTGAATACATATTTTCCGATTCTGGTGGTAAAGTCGTTTATAATGTTGTCGAAACATTCTTGAGAAACATGAATTTAGTTGTGTAATTTCTATATTTGAACTGTAGAAACTCTATTAAGAAATATGAATTTCGCTGTGTAATTATTATATTTCTACTGTAGAAACCTTATTAAGAAACATGAATTTAGTTATGTTATTATTATATTTCAACTGTAGAAACATTTTTAAGAAACATGAATTTCTCTGTGTTATTATTATATTTCAACTGTAGAAACATTCTTCGGTGTTTAATTTAATTTAGTAATTAAAAGCAAGTTTTTTTTAATTCATTTTCACAAATTTTTACGTTGTGATGAGAATAAGGATTTATTGCCTTGTTTTCGAAATTTCCCTGGAGAAAAATTTTCAGAATGCTTATCTCTGCCAGACAGTTGTCTGGAAATTTCCTTAGCCAAGTTCAAATCTGCACCTTGCTTCTAAAGTTGTTTTTTTGTCTGCAGCTACGCCCCGCCGGGGTTTTGTTACATGGGTAATTGGGAGTCCGTTAGGCTTCCACCCATAAAAGTGACACCCTGTGCGAGGCTAGCTGTAAGCATGTGGTATTTGCTTCGTAAAAAAAATGTTGATTTATCTCATGCACCGATTGTAATTCTTGCAGAAAAAGCGATATCCGCCAACCTCAGGCAACCGCCCAAGACCTTTACACCTACTGTCATGGATTCAACTCATAGAGTTGCCCTCTACTAGTGATTTTTGGAACTTCAAACATTGCCAAGCCGGGGGCTGGTGAGAAGAAGAAAAAGAGCCTGCAGCGGTCTACGAGGTGGGGAATCGGAAGTATTCGCCAGACAAGAAGCAATTACTGAGAGCAAAAAATTATTCGAGAAATCTGCAAGAGATGAACATTTGCGTAATTATTTAAAATAAAAATATTAATGAGGTAAATCCATCTTCTTTCTATAATGCTTAAGAACTATGTATGCGTCATATAAGTGTTATTAAATTATAACATCTTCATCCCAGTAAAATTATAATAAAATTAGTATATGCCTAATTATAAGTATTATATAACATGACGAATCCAAAAAATTTTTAGTATGGGATTTACGTTCTGAAAGTTTAAAAGCTTTAACAAGGCAATGTCAATATGAATTACCACGGTTTCACTTTGAGAATTTTATACCGTGATTTTGTTTTGAAAAAGGTTTTAATTTCTCATTTCTAAAAACATTGTATGGTTTTTCGAAATTTTCTTCGCAATTTAGTCTTGTAGATATTTTATTTTTACATTTTTGTTTTCACTTAATACATAATTAAAAAAGATAACTGAAAATCGTTATCACTTTCTCCTGTAATAGAAAGCTAACAAAACTAGAATCCGGTGCTGGTAGTTTTGATAGATTTCTGCCTCACATTTCAAAACTTATGGAAAGGACAGCCCACTCAAAGCAAGAACACTTTGCCTGCAGTAGAAATTCTTACACAAAATGACAGTAGCAAATTTTCTTTTGTTAAGGAATTTATTGTCTCCCAACACTTCAGAAAAAAAAAAGAAAAAAAAAGAATTTAAAATGATAGCCCGATTTTAAATATCGTAAAGAATGAATATCGTCAGCAACGCCTTCTACCTACGATATGGGGAACGTAATCAGTTCGGTTCGAGCTACAGACCTGAACTGTTATACTCTTTGAAAGCACTCCCTAAACGTTAATTGTTTCGTCTAATTCCATGCTCAGTTTTCCTTTTGTGTACATTAATTTTAACTGTTAATAAAATGTTATTTAAACTTAACTCCTAACTTTCACGTGTAATAATTCAAAATAATGACACCCAACGTGGGGCTTGAACCCACGACCCCGAGATTAAGAGTCTCGTGCTCTATCGACTGAGCTGGTCGGGCTCAGTCAAACAAGTAAACAGTTAAAGTTTAGACAGCGTGTTCAAACTGTATAGCAGGCCTGCACCTCGAGTGAAACTGCTTATTTTCCCCATATCGTCGGTAGAGGCCGTTGCTGACGATATTCATTCGTTACAATATGCATTCATAAAATGACGAACGAGAATTTAATAAAAATAAGCACTAAAATCCTTTTCTTGAGAAAATAAAATCCTCGGGAAAGCTTAAGCGCAATCTCTACATATAATAAAAGAAAGTACATGTGTGTATCTTTCGTTCGTTCTCCGCGTAAAAGACCCAGGGCTAAGAAACTTGGTACGTAGGTGCATCTAGATAAGAGCCAATGCACCTCGAAGGGATTTTTTCAAAATTAGAATTAGATTTTTAATGTTTTTTGATGAAATCGCATCAAATCGATGGCACTCAGCCATCGTTGCTGATATATCACTGTTGCCACTGTTGCTGATATCAGTAGTATTGCCACTCGGAAAATTAAGGGGAATAATTCTGAGCAGTTTTTAAATTTAATGTTTCTCTGTTTCTCTTGGGTACTGGACGTTTGTCGAGAAGTACTTGGATACGACGTTTGTCGACAGGACGTTTGTTTTCCGTTACATTTAAAGGCCAGACGAATATAAAATGTAAATTTAAAACTAATCCCAAGAAGTTGGCTCTAGACCTTACCATCGACGTCGACAGCATCATTTTGATTTCCTACATGCATAGCTTACAAATTGGGTAATTGGATTTATTATTAACAAATCAAGCATAGTTCTGTTTCTCAAGGGATAGTTGTTATATCTACTATCAACTCCCACGTTACTTGAAGATGAAATATTCAAAAAATAAAGGGTCACATAGCTAAGACATCACACTTAACAATAAATTTAAATACCTAGAAAAGAAGAAATCACGTGTGTAGGCATCAGACTTGATAATAAACGTGCATACCCTGAAAACAAGTAATCGCGTATACAGGCATCACACTTGACAATAAACATAAATACTCTAAAAGCAAGCGGTAACATATCTAAACATTACCCTTGACAGTAAATTTACTTTGACAGCTTAATTTGACAAACTCATAAATAAATTTAATATTTCGATATCTAACTTAAGACCTATTGTCATGAAACATACAAGGTTTTTCCGAATTCAAATTGAATTACATAAACAAAAAATAATACGTTTAGCCTTATTTTACGTTTCCTCCCCATACGTCAACATGCTACAAAAACATATTTCTATAAAAAATAAATTTTAAAGCTCTAAAAGTAACAGCGAGCGCTCCTTGGTTTATAGTCAATAGCACATTACATACCCATTTAACAATGGTAAATCTTCAAAGAAAAATTCAAATGCGCTTCAGGGACATCTAAGTGCTATATTATTACACTTGATTCTCCTAGCTCCAATTAAGACCTCTAGCGGCCGAGCGGTAAAGACGCTGAATACTGGTAGTTCGGTCCGAGGTTCGAAGCCCGCGAACGGACTGGCTGCATGAGCGCTTTCGTGGTTTTCTCCATGTGTAACGTGTATACGAGCCAGTTTCCCTTAGAAAGTCCTCCACGAAGACATCCATCCCCTTAGGCAGATAGCCTTCGTGTGCTTTGCCACAATTAAATAACCTAACCTAACCTAGCTTCAATTAAGCTGTGGGAACTACCAAGAATTTCAAAATATTGCACAGTCTTGATTAACAAGAAAAGCGATTTAAAAAGGATCTTTTAATAATATTATTTTTCTGCGCTTTTAATATCGTATTTCACTTAGTTATATAAAAATATATTTAATTTCTGGTATATCTAACAAATAATTATCTACAATTTTCTATTTTTTAGCCCGAAGGGTCAATTTGCACAGACGGGCAATCACTTTCTTTTAGGTATTTTATGTTGGTTCATTACAAACTGCGTTTCACTCTTCAAATTGTCGCGCCAAATATTAGAGCCCTGCATTATATTTAAAGTAACTAAACAAAGAAGAATATGCATGAATGTATGAATGTTTCTCGCATTGTGAAGAATAAGGGGATCTAGAGACATCAAATTTTGAATAACGTACTCCTCCACACAGCTATGTGAGTCCAGGAAACCAAATTTGGAATTTGTGTTATATATTTCATTCTTTGTTAAACTTTAAAGAATTTATGATTAACAAACTCAACGATTTCAAAGCGGTAACATTGTACGGAAGAAAAAAAATATCTTCAACGCTCGAGATTGTGTATCAGATGTTCTAAAAATAATTTCGTTTTAAATTATTTCGTAGAGTGTTGTTGAATTTAATTTTATGGTTGAGGTGCGAAGATCAGGATACTTAATAAATAAATGCAACACGCATAACGTTAAAAAACCCCTTTGGACATAATATAAAATCTGAAAACCTTCAGATTTTTTTTACTTCCTTGTACAAAGTAAAAAGGAAGAATTGTAATCGCGAAAACTTCCCGGTATCATATTTCAACGGAAATATCCATTTTGACAGCTATCGAATCAATTTAAATATGTTTTTGCGTGACATCTGAACGTAAGGACAGAATAAAAGACTCTTTTTTCCCAAAAAAATTATAAAACTGATTTAAAATGCTAGATTCTGGAAAGATATTTTTCGTGGCGTCTGTGTGTACTTATGTATGTACGTATGTATATCGCATAACTCAAAAAAGAGTATCCTCAGAAGGTTGAAATGTCGTATATAGGACTGCTATAGCATGTAGATGTGCACCTCCCTTTTTGGTTGCAATTGGCCGGACTAAAGGTATTTAAATATTATGTCCAAATTATCCACTCTGTTACTCGGGTCAGTGAGCTCAGTTTCTTTATTCTTATATGTTCGTAAATTATACATTTTTGGCTTTGAAATAGATTGAATTATGTTGTTCTTATCTTCCGGTTAAGGTATTTATATCTTTAGTTAACTTGCATGTTATAATTGCAGAATTATCAGCAATTTAAAAGTTGTTTAAGTGCAGCTAAGCCTAATTATTTTGGCCATATAGCAGCCATATTCGTTTGTATTAGGAGCTTAGTAGAATAGTTGATTTGTTGCGAATGTAGAGAAATTAAGCTTGTCAACAACAAAGATAACGCGTTCTTTTATTGTTGCTAATTAAGTCCTGCTAAATACATTCTGGAATTTATTCGATGAAATAAGTGTTTATGATTTACTCCGTACTTTTTAATATAGATATTTTGAGTTTTATGATTTTTGCCTCATCGCGAAGTGGGTTCTGAATTAATTGAATGATATATACTGAATCATCTGTGGAAAACTGCTAATTTTTTGTTTTGTTTCTTTGTTTAATTTCTTTTACACATCATTTTATATTTATCATAGTTTTTGAATAGAACATGTGGCAACGATTAGATAATTCTTCAGATTATATACATAATTTTTGTGCATTCTGATTTATAAAATGAATGAGATTTAACGCTGTTAAGTGACCTAGCGTCACAGAGTTGCTATGGTAAAAAATACAGTGAATTTTAAAAAGTGCATTTATTCTATTCTGGTTTATGCGCTATCGACGAAGTAGATCTAATTCATAGTCCGATAAGTTTAAATGAAATGCAAAATGCCTATAATTTAATATTCCGTACAAAGAAGTCATGTGTTGTACCCACCAAACTTTTTTATTTTTAGTCATATGACAGTTTTCTAACACTAAATGCAAATTCTTCTGTGAGGTGATAGACTGAAGACTTTACATGTGATTGTCTTGCCTAACTCGAGTCGTACTAAATAATTCGTACGAATCGTTTAAAATATTCATTGTGTTTCGTCCATCTGATCTATCCTATACATATCTTATGATATTATCGTTAAGCTTATTTCTTAATCTTTTCCGACATTCTCTGAGAAAGATTTGCCAGATTCGGTTGCACGAGTAAAGGTAAAAAGTAATTTTATTACAGAAATAATATATATGATAATTGTTACTGGACAACGCCTATGTCCCCTATCATCGAATTCGTCAATAAAAAAAAGAAATGAATGATATTAAACAATCAGTATTTTGCGATAACATACTATGCTGGTATATATTGAAAAATAAATACAAAATATAACAAAAATATAGTTGACAGAATCCGATAGAAAGTAATAATCAAACGGATGTTTCATTCTCCAAATTCAATTATTAAACTTATAATGCTTTAAAGAATTCTTCTCCATTCCTGTTCTTTTAGGAACACATAATTTTAAAAAAAATTAAAAAGCTTTCACATTTTACATTGCGCCCAAAGGAGCGTTTTTTAAACGTTTTGTGGTTTACTTTTATTTAATAAATATCATGGTCTACTTCCTTAAAACATAAGGTTCTGTTCAACAGCAATATCACAAAATAATTTTTAAATGAGCATATCTCTAGAATTTTGGATACACAGTCTCGTGCGCTAGAGACAAAAATGTTTTTTTTTCGTATAGTGTTGCCATTGCTTGCTTTGAAATCGTTGAGTTTATTAATCAAAAATTCCTTAAAGTTTTATAAAATATGAAATATCTAATAAAACAAATTCTAAATTCCAAATTTTGGCTTCCAGATGCCCATATTCGGTGGAAACGTACGTTATTCAAAATTGGATATTTCTAGGTACCGTTGCTTTATCACAACGCGAGAAACATAGATATATTTATGCAGATTCTTCATTACTTAAGTTCTTTAAATATAATACAGAGCTCTAATATTTGGTGACAACAATTTGAAAAATGAACCGACATTTATAGTGCACTAACTCAAAATGCCAAAACGAAATTAATAGTCGTTCAGAGCAAATTGCCCCTTTGGACTAATAAATGTCACTTTAAAGATATAATGCAACTCTTCTTATTTACTATATCTCATTGAACAATTTCCTTTGCCACTCAAATTTAGAATCATTAGACTGATTAAATTGGTGTAGTTAAAAAGGCAGCATTGGTTTATTACTAAATCATTAAATATTTTTTATGAAATTATACAGTAACTGGACCCTTGAACTATAGCTATGGTATCTCCATCTAAATTAACGCGGCCAAATTATAAGTCAAAATATTCTGTGATTATGCTTCAGCGATCACGTCACTGTTGAAATCTTAATTATTTTCTCCAGCTCCTACGTTTATCAGACATTTTTCAAACATCTATAGCCAGAAACAGTGTTGAATAATTTGAAGCGAACATTTATTTATCTTGTTGAATAAATAATGTTGTCATTTAAAGGTTTCTTTTCTTTATCCTTATACATTGCTCATGAACGTTCTTTTCCAGGAAAAGGGGTAACTGTGGTGTATTTTTATGATCTTATCACCTTTTTTATCATCTTCATCTTTCTAAATATGTTACTCACATAGTTTAGTTCAGGCGTTCTTCGGGTTTAATGTAATTGTTCAAACAAACATATATTTTTACAGACGCATCCTTAATTTCTTTATGGAGACGCATTATGGAGACCTCCCACAGTATTCTTTTATAGAATGTTTATGCCAAAATTTAGCTGAAGTGTTTAGAAACCATTTCTAATATGCATATTGTCATGCACATGCTCGGTAAGAGGAAGCTACCAACCAAGCCCTGCTCGTGTGAAAAAAAAACTGTCTATCTGAAAAACGGAGAGAAAGCAAAATCTGGCTACGAGAAGAAGAAAACGTGCTTGATGCGAGAAAGACGGAGGCTCGTGAGAAACATTTTTTGGAATTGATTATTTTTGTATTCCAAAGTTTGAAGTTTGATCTGTTATTATTAAAAACTGAAAGGTTAAATGTAATAGTTGTGCGTTTTTAATGTAATTGTGAAAAAAATACTTTGTGAAAAGAATATATATATATACTTCAATAAAATATAGTTCATGTTATCGTCAAACCTGCATAAGTGTGCGAATTTTATTTCTGCGAATAGAGTCGACGAATAACATTCATAAGTGGATGAAAACGAACCCGAAGAGATGAATTGGTCAAGGATCATGACAGTGGCGGCAGCTGGTCGGATGCATATTTGTCGACTCGGAAAAAGCTCAAGTAAATGCCTTACGAATGCTGCGAAGCATATTAAGTGGAACAGTTATCTTCTACCAGGTTCTCTCGTTTAAGTGTATTATTTATCATTTTTTATGAAACATTTGCTGTTAATGTAACGGTACACTTAAAGAAGTATTTTATAACACAGGAATTATCAGTGTGATTATCATATGATACTTGAATTACTTTGAAAGTGCATTTATCTTTTATTGTATGAGTGAATGAGTATTAATTTAACTAATGCTTGTGTTTTATTTAAGAGATATGATTGCATTAATTCTCATGCATTCATTAATTTTTGATTGCTTATATATACTCATTAATTTTTTTTATTTTTTTTATTGAATATTTGGATGTTGTGCATATTTAATGCAGATACCAGGTGTTTATGATTCACTAGAAGTTCAAGACTTGATGTAAAATTTTAAGTACAGAGATTCAGTTTTGATTTTCTGTTATTTTAATTAAGTTGAACATAAAGTCCCATAATGTCATTTTTGACCAAACATAGAAAGGCTGATCTAGTCGCCCTTGCACAAGAGTTTGGTGTTGAAGTGTTGCCTACATTTAGAATTTTGGACTTGAGGGAAAAAATTCTTGCTAGTGAAAGCTATGAGGAGCAGGTAGCAAAGGACCTTCTGAGTGTTATCATTACAGATAGGGAGGCAAAGGAGGAGAAGGAAAGGGAAGAAAGAGAAAAAGAACGCGAAAGAGTAGAAAGAAAAGAAGAACGCGACAGACAAGAAAGGGAATATAAACTAAAGTTAGAGGCAGAGGAGAGGATTGCCATTGAGAAGTATAAGGTAGATTGTCAGGATCGTTACTTGAATAGGAGTACCACACCCGAACGGGGGGAGAATGGGAAGGAAAGATCAGTAGAAGAGTTAACGAGAACAATCAGGTTATTGACAGTAAAGGTTCCAAGTAGAGCAGATGGCTGGGACTATTTCTTCTCCAGTTTAGAAAGAGCTTATATCAATGAAAGTGTCCCTGATGAGTATAAGGCCAAAATTTTGATTTACCTTTTGGGAGATAAAGCGGCAAATTTATTAACATTGATAAGGGAGGATAAGTATGGGAATTATGAAGTAATAAAGGAAACTGTGTTGAAAGAATTCAAACCGTCACCTCAGGTATGCCTGGAGAATTTCAGGAAAGCAAGACGAAGTTCAGAAGAGACCTTTGTCCAGTTTTCTACTAGAGTTACTGCCATGTGGGAAAATTATGTGAAATCAAGGGGGGTGACAGACTTTGAAGGTCTTAATCAGTTGGTGGTAGCGGACAAAATCTACCAGACCCTTGATACAGAAACTGCAGTACACATAGGTATAAGGCAGGGAGACTCGTGGTTCAAGCCAAGAGAGCTTGGAAAGGAGTGTGACATATTCTTTGCGGCTAAAGGGAAGTCCTACAACGTACGTAGGGAAGCTTGTGAAACTAAGATGCTAAATGAGGTAATAGGTGAGAAACCTAAGGTCGAAGAGAGACGAAGCGGTCGGCATGAGTCAGAAACCATAGGGAAAAACACAGGGAATGTTAAAGGTTTAACATGTTTTGTATGTGGTTCAGCTTCGCATTTTAAAAGGAACTGTCCTCAGATTAAAGGTTCTAGGCAGTATAACCGAAATGAGGAAAAGGATAAAGCTAGGGTAAACTGGGTAAAAAAAGGTCAGGATAATGATATCCTAGCGGACAAAGTTGTGGTAGCTCGTGTGGATCCTTTGGGGAAGCCAGGGAATGTAAACAACTATAAGCTGTGTAAGTTGAAAAGGGTTCCTATTAGTGTGAATGGAACAATAGGGGAGGCCCTCGTTGATTCAGGAACAGAAATTACGGTGGTTAAAAAGGAGTTAACCAAAAATCTCCAACTGGAGGAAGGATCGAGCATATATTTGAAGGGTATATTTGGTCCAGCTGTTAAATGCCCTTTGGTAAACATTCCACTGGGTATCACTGTAGGAGAAAGTTCCAGTGTCACACATCAAGAGATTTTGTGTGCAGTTGCAGAATCTCTAGCAGAGGATGTGTTGCTTCCTCCGGAAGTATTCACCATGTTAGGGGGTCAGTTACATGACACAGGTGAGGTGGTAGAGAACTTACCTGAAGAAACCACAAACATCCCAGAGGTTAGGAGAAATGAAAAGTCTGTGAAGGTAAACACAGGGAAACTAGAAAGAAACACTAGTGTGGGAAGGAATCTCGATGAGAAAGAAAAGGTGGAATCAAGTGAAAGCCAAGAACCTCAGTCAGGAAGACTATGTACAGCGGATATTTTTAGAAGAGAGCAGGAGACTTGTGAATCTCTGGCAGGAGCATGGGAGAATGCTCAAAAAGGAAAGGGGAATTATTATACAGTGGATAACTTTCTCTTTCATAAGGACAAAATTCTTGGGGAAAGCGTGGGACAATTAGTTGTACCTAAGAGTCGAAGGGAGGAAGTCTTGCAGTTAGCACATTGCTCGGTGTTTAGTGGCCACATGGGGGTAAAGAAGACTGTGGAGAGAATTAGATACTCTTTCTATTGGGAAGGTCTGAGGTTAGACGTCCAGAAATTTTGCGAGGCGTGTAAAGAGTGCCAGTTGACTAGACCAATTAAAACTGTTGATAGGACACCAATCACCCCAGTAACGAGGCCAGATCTGCCCTTCCAAATTGTAAACATTGATGTGATAGGTCCGATTGATCCTCCCAGCTCTAAGGGGCATAAGTATATATTATGCTTAGTTGATCAGCATACCAGATGGGCAGAAGCAATACCCCTAACTAGCCTCTCTGCCAAGTCGACTTGTGAGGAGTTATTACATATTTTTTCAAGAACGGGTATTCCAAATGTAATTGCATGTGACAATGGAACAAACTTTAAAGCAGATTTGACTCAAGAATTTGAGAGACGAATAGGGGCCAGTCCTAAGTTTTCGACCCCTGGGTATCCTCAATCTAATGGATTAGTTGAACGATTTAATGGTACTTTAAAAAGAATGTTGCATCATGTCATCAGAGAAGAAGGTAGGGGGTGGCATTTGCAAATTCCTTATGTGTTGTGGGCCTATAGAGAAGTACCCAACTCAACAACTGGGGTGGCTCCATTTCAACTAATGTACGGCAGGACACCTCAAGGACCTTTGTCGATATTAAAATCATCATGGACAGGAAAACATGAAAATTTACAATTAGATGCAACTCCTGTTTATACATATTTACAAAATCTAAAGGCTAGGTTTGAGAAGGCAGCGGAGCAGGCAAAGCTCACAGCTGAAATTCAACAAGAGAGGACAGCACACTATCATAATTTAAGATCTACCGTAAAAACGTTTAAGGTGGGAGATAAGGTGATAGTCTTGATTCCCGATTCTAATAATAAGCTTTACGCTAGATGGCAGGGTCCTGCAAATATATTGGAACAGAAAAGTCCTCACTCTTTTGTAGTACGAATGCCCGATGGAACCAAAAGGCATGTTCATCAGAATAAGATTAGACTTTATGTAGTTAGATCTCAAGCAGTAAATGTTATCTTGGAGGGAGAAGAAGAGTTTGGCGAAATTGAATCTACACCTGTCAACAAGGGAGGAAAAACTTTTTCTGAATCTCTGGAAGGATTAGAAATGTCTAATTTAGATTCGGTCCAAAGGAGTAGACTTTTAGGGCTACTGAGGAAATACCAAACATTATTTACACGTCCAGTGCAACCAGCCCGAGTAGGTACACACAAGATCGAACTTATTCCTACTGCTATTAGGAAGAAACCCCACTGCTATGGAATACCTATGGCATATCGCAAAGCAGTAGATGGGCAGATACGTGAGTTACTAGAATTAGGATTAATTGAACCTTCTGAGTCAGAAATTGCTCATCCTATAGTTTGTGTGGTGAAAAAGGATGCTACAGTTAGAATGTGTATAGATTTTAGATCATTGAATGCTGTTACAAAAACTCCAACATTTCCCATGAAGGACATGCAGGAGTTGGTTTTTGTGGCGGGTGCAGCTAACTGGCTGACAAGCATCGACCTTCGAAAAGGGTATTGGCAAATCCGAATGGATGAAAGGAGCAAACCCTTGACTGCATTTGCGACATCTAATGGAGTGTACCAGTGGAGAACAATGCCTTTCGGTTTATCAGGAGCCTCGGGGACATTCCAGAGGGAAATGAATCGTGCTTTACAGAGTCATAGCGATTATGCTCAGGCATATATAGATGATGTGGTGATTTTCTCGAAAACATTTGAGGAACACTTGAAACACATTTCTCTGGTCCTGGACACCTTAGAAAAATTAGGATTTTCTGTACGTTTGGACAAATGTGCTTTTGCAGCTAAAAAAATCAAATATTTGGGGCATATAATTGGAGGAGGCAAGCATGGTCCTGATGAAGAAAGGGTCAAAGCAATTAGAAAACTCGTCAGGCCAGTCACAAAAAAAGATGTGAGATCGGTTTTAGGATTAATGGGATTTTATCGATCTTATATTCCTAATTATGCAGAAATATCGGCACCGTTGACAGAGTTGACTAAGAAGAGGCATGCCAATATTGTTCAATGGGGGGAGTTGGAACAGAATGCTTTTAACAAATTAAAGGATACTTTGTGCCAAGCGACATCTCTGGCCACACCAAATATTGGAAAGCCATTTCAGATCCATTGTGATGCATCCAATTTGGCGGTAGGCTGCTGTTTAACCCAGAGAGACGAGAGTGGTAACTATTGTCCTATTGCATTTGCAAGCCAAAAGCTTTCTCAAACTCAGAAAAATTGGGCAAGCATTGAGAAGGAAGCTTGGGCAGTCTTATTTGGCCTGAATAAATTTGATAAATGGATCTATGGGGCTCAGGTAGAAATTATAACGGATCACAATCCTCTCAGATATTTGAACGAAACTACTCCTCGAAGTCCAAAATTGACGAGGTGGGCTTTGGCATTGCAGAAATGGAACTTGCGAATTAGTCATAGGCCAGGGATGCAGCACCAAAGTGCTGATGCTCTCTCACGTCTGGATCAGATATAATATGAGTAATATAATTTGTTTTTTTTTTTTGCTTTCTGTATGATTGTATCTTATATTGTTTGTTCTGTTTTGTTTTATTTAATATTGTACGAGATTTGTATTGTGTAAAAGTAGTGTACAGAAAATTTGCTTGGATATTGATTAATGAAATACGTCCTAAAGAAAGGACAAATTTCATTCTGGACAGGGGCGTGTCATGCACATGCTCGGTAAGAGGAAGCTACCAACCAAGCCCTGCTCGTGTGAAAAAAAAACTGTCTATCTGAAAAACGGAGAGAAAGCAAAATCTGGCTACGAGAAGAAGAAAACGTGCTTGATGCGAGAAAGACGGAGGCTCGTGAGAAACATTTTTTGGAATTGATTATTTTTGTATTCCAAAGTTTGAAGTTTGATCTGTTATTATTAAAAACTGAAAGGTTAAATGTAATAGTTGTGCGTTTTTAATGTAATTGTGAAAAAAATACTTTGTGAAAAGAATATATATATACTTCAATAAAATATAGTTCATGTTATCGTCAAACCTGCATAAGTGTGCGAATTTTATTTCTGCGAATAGAGTCGACGAATAACATTCATAAGTGGATGAAAATGAACCCGAAGATATGAATTGGTCAAGGATCATGACACATATACATTTTACTTTCTCATGCTATAGAGAGGAAATCTATAAAGGCAAAGGGAGTTAGAGTAATTATTTGAATGTATTTGGCTGAAACATTAAAAAAGTTTAACTAAAACGCGTTACAACAACAACAGAAAAGACATTAAAAAAACAAAAAATATTGTAAAAGCTTCTATAAAGCTAAAAAAATATTCTGGCCTATTTGGCTGAAAAATTTTTATAATGTAACAAAAACGCTCTAGAACAACAAAAGAAAAGACTGCTTAAAAACCCCAAAATATTCTAAAAGCTTTAAAAATATTCCGGATGTTTTTGGAATGATTCAAAAAATTTTAGAATGCTTAGAACACATCTAACTGTGAATATCTAGAGATATATGGTGAACGCGAATATGATGACATCAACCAAAATAAAACTGTAGATTCGAAATCACAATACACCTAAAATTTATTTGTAATTTTTGCGATTACTATTCATTGATCACTCAAATATTTAACTATTTTTCTGGATTTTAACTGCTGCCATATTTCTTTTAAGACTCTCAAAAATGAAATGGGCAATTAATCTTTGAATGAATTAAAAATGTACTGCTCATTTTATTTCCGAAATGATGCTATTATTTAAATATTTTTTGTACGGTTTGAATTTCTTACTAGTTTAACACCTCATGAAATAGAAGGATTTCAGTGTTTTTGTTCTCATTAAAAGTTAATATATTGTTGCCAAAAATTCGGCGGTTGCGCCTGTATGTAAGCTTTCCGGCATAGCACCAGGGTTGCCATAAAATAGTGTATGGTAGGGTTGCCAGATTGGCGACTTTATCGCCCATTTGGCGACCAAATCGGCGATATCCCATGGTCCAATCGGGAAGCTTCTAGAATAACTTCCTGTCGAGATATTTCTACGAACCCGTAAAACGCTACAACTGGTGTCACGAGTGGGGTTTGAGAGTGAATGCCAGTCACCCGTCTACAGGAGAAAGCAATGGCGGAGGAAATCAAAGCTTTGATGGACATGTTAGCAGCTCTGAAAGCCGACATGTTAGCAGCTCTGAAAGCCGGACAAGAAGAGATGAACGTCAGACAAGAAGAGATGAAAGCCAGACAAGAAGAGATGAAACAATACATGAAAGCACAAGACGATATAAGAGCCGGATATAATCAGATAAAAGCTGGGTATGAAGAGATGATAGCTGAGATGAAGGCCGAGCGCGAAAAGAGGAAAGTCGGCCGAGAAAAAGTACGAGAGCAACTCCAATAGATGAAAGAGGAGCTTGCAGAAAAACTGGAGCCATAAAAGAAGATGCGAAAGTGCCAAAATTTGCGTCTGAAGAATCAAAGGAAGGAGAAATAAGTGAAATAGCTAATCAACTGCCTGAGAAAAATCCAGAAATGATGAATGAAACATCTAACGGCGTTAAAGAAAAAGACGGAAAGCATGAAGAAACAAAAGACGAGAAGCTTTTGATTTGTATGCCTGAAGTAGTGCCTTTTTGTGCCTGAAGTAGAGACAGAAGAAAATGAAAATGCGACTGTCGAGATCATAGAAACTGATAGTGAAGTTACGAAGTCGCAGTTAGCAAGTATTGAACCATCTGAAAACTCATGTGACTCTGAGATGGAAGAAGCTGATGCACAGCTTACGCAGAGTGATCCAGTATTGCAAGAAAATTTACCCACTTCGCAAACTGTATGTGTGTCTTATAATGAAGATTGTGTAAACATTGGAACTCGCTTTCAGGAAATAGAGGTAAATAAGCATGTACCTCCTGCTGTGAGTATCGAGGTGAACTGTACACACGGTGCGAATAAACTACAGAGTGGTGAACGAACTGTTTCAGATCTTCCTGTGCACGAATAACTTCCTTTCGAGATATTTCTACGATCCCGTAAAACGCTACAATGTTGTTGAGCGCGTTTATAATAGATTGAATGCACAAGTCGTTCAGAAGTTAATAAAGTTTATTCTTTTCACACGAAATAAAACAAATTACTGAAATATTTCCTCAGTGATATTCGTGCAATATATATATCTCAAACTATCCAAAATATCTCAAACGTTAAACATAATTCAATTCAAAACAGATAAAGTTAATCCAATCCCACACCAAACTCGCTGCAGTCAATCACAGCATTAAGTAAACAAACAGCAGTTCGCTTAAGACTGCTGCAACTGAGATGAGGTGTTTTAATTCGTCTTTTATAAGCTTTTTAATTATTCACTAGAATATTCTGGTAAAATCTATAAATATCTCTATATTCCTCGATGGCAACGTCAGTTATGAGATATTCATTTATTAAATATTTAAATGCATGCTCTATTTTATTTTTACTTTTTCGACGTAGCTTTCTCTTCAAAAATCGTCTGCGTTGCATGGGAAAATAAAACAATTTTAATTACATTTCTAAACAAATAGCTAGATAAATACGAAATCCGTAACACTATGTTTAGAGTGCTTAGAAATTTTGCCTTGAAGCTTTTGTTAACATATACGTAGGCATATAACTATGGATTGTTTTAATTTTATAATAATTATTTTTAATTTTGAAACCTTTTCCTTTATTCTCTTGTTTCACCCCTACAGTTCCCTACCAGAATGCGCTTTCAGTATATCGCGTTTCTTGTAAATGACATAGAACCAGAATTTAATAGGAAGTTCAGTCACTTCAGTAGAAGAGCTCAGAAGTTGTCAGTAGAAAGTGTTCTGACTTCTGGCCACGTCGTTGCTATAAGTCTATCTTACAACGCTTCTCATTCTGAAGTCTTTCCTGCTACATAATACAAAAGACACTATTGTGTTTTTGGATTACATTTTATGTAAATGAGGTAGGAACAAATATTTAAGTTGAAGTATCAAGCACTTAATTAGAACAGCCTTGTAGAGCGTTAGAAGAGCATGTTCGGAATACCTGTGACGTGGTTGCTAAAAGCTGGTGGGAGATAAGAAAAACGGAAAACAGTTGTAGGGATTATTTTAATTTCCTAATAGTTATTTTTAATTTTGAAACCATTTCCTTTAGTTCTTGTTTCTCACCTACAATTTCCTGCCAGAATGAGTTTTCAGTATTGCGTTATATTTAAATGAGGTAGAACCAGTATTTAACGGGAAGTTTCAGCCACTTCCGTAGAAGAGCTCAGAAGTCCTCAGTAGAGCGTGTTCTGCCTTATAGCCATGTTGTTGCTTTAAGCCAATCTTATTAGTATTCGGTCGTATTGTTATTTGCCTGTTAGCATTCACCGGTGAGGTTTAAATAAGAGCCAATTCGGTTAGTTATTTCTGTACAGCTTCGCCTAAATTGCAGTTAGAATAAAGTTAGTTTCTTATTTTCTATCTTAAGTTAAAGCCCAAGTGGAATCTTTCCTGCAAGCCCGAGAGGTTCCAACTATTATTATTCTTTGAGTGGAATAAAATGGTATTCTTCTTTCGACTTGTGTAACGGAATAACTGTTTCCGCAATTGTAAGAAGAACAACGAATATTCGCTATAATCCTTTCCAAGGTTCTAGTTGCCAAGGACACATAATTTAACTAGAATCGTACATGTATTTTAACGCAAACAGTTATTCCGTTATACATGTACAAACTTCTGGGAGCGATAGATTACAAAGAATCAAATCGAAATCCTGCTGTAGTGCGTGGAACAAAAATGCCATCTTCATGCTGTAAAAGGAGCATTCGACTTCTGTAATTTTCATATGTTCTTCCATAAGCTGCTCAAAGATAAAAAAAAAGCTGAATTTATTAACAAAATTGATTGCTAGCTGTGGGGTTTCATCAAAGGTCTTATGTACAACATGCTCTTTTCAAAGTGAGAAAGACCTTCTAAGAACGCATTTCTATAGTTGCTTAGGAAGTCAGAAACACACTAGGAATTTCCCAAAATGTATACCATTCCATATATCAAAGGTTCAAATGACTTTTATAATTCATATTTGCTACTTTCAATACATCTTATAACCTCAATTTATTTAGAAGATGCCTTGCTTATAATTCAAAAAGCATTTTGTTTGCTTACGCTCCGCTCTTTCATTTTTGTCCTCCTTATATACTAATATAGCAATCTCAAACACAAATTGCACGCAGGCAGAATGCACAATCTGAAGATAACTGCCGGACCAGAATTTCCTTTGAACAAAATAAAAAATATTTTGAAAAATTTAAATGTTGCTTAATAATATTTTTCAAAACAAAAGCATATATAAATAATATAATAATAATATTACAAAGGGAAAGAAACAAAACTTATATCTTTTTTCTATCTGAAATCCAAAGTTTGGTAACTGGAAGACATTTGTTTGCGTTACGCTTTGTGTAACAAATATACTGACAGCAAAATATTAAAATTTCAGACTGACATTTATGTAAAATAGTTCTAACATGTTTAATTAATCATTGTATAACTTACGTTAATTTAAACTGAAAAAAATTATGTAAACGTTCTTAATTTTTTAGAAAACGTTTTCAAGGTAAGACTAAAACTGAGAATAACTGATGACAACTTAGTCTCTTTCTCATAATTATTAAAATTCTTTTCGACTTATAAATAAAAATACATATGTTTGTATGCAAAAAGTTATAAGCATATCTGATTTCTTTCTCCAGCTTGACACTTAATGGATTTTGGATTTTGATAATGTTTCTAGCCTTGGAGAAAAACTACCAAAAATTATTTTCATCACTAATTTAGATTGTTCATTGTTCAATTGGAATTTTTTTTCCTTATTAATTTGCAACTTCAAAAAAGGGCTATTCACGTGCAAATGTATTCCCGAACAAAGCAATTATTCTTAGTGCAAAAATTCATAACTGGTTTATATTTTGACAAGTAAGAAAAATAAATAAATATATAAGTAAAATCTGAAAGCTTTCGTCTATATTACTCCCAAATGAGACTTTTTTCCCATTTATGGATACACACCCGTTTCGAGAGCATTTGTGCTAATACCATATTATTCTAAAAATATTTAAAACAGACAGTCCCGCGAGCTTGAGACAAAAATGTTTTATTCCCTGAAGTGTTCCCACTGCCCGCTTGGAATTGTTGAGTTTTTTAATAAAATATCGTTAAAATTTTACAAAATATGAAATAGACAATAAAACAAATTCGGGCTGCTAGATCCCCATGGTCAGGGGGGAGGACTATGTTATTCAAAATTTGATGACTCTATGTACCGATCCTAGGTATTCTATGTGACTTTAGGTGAGTCTTTTACACGCCAGAAATATATATATATTCATGTAGATTCTTTATTATTTAGTTTCTTTAAATATAATACAGATCAATAATATTTTGTGGAAACAATTTGAAAAGTGATTCGGACATTTGAAATCAGTCGACGCAAAATGCCATTTTGAGACTAATGGCCCTTCTAAGCTAAGCCCATTTGAGCAAATATTTGTATCTTTAAATCTTTGAATAAAATTTATACTTGCAAAAATCTGTATCTTTAAATCTTTGAATAAGAGATATTATGTTTGATATAAAACTTTGAATAAGATTTATATCACGTACTATATAAATTAGTTAGTTCCATTCACAGATTTCTTTTCATGCGTTATTCTCTTTAATTTTCAATAGTAATGAAAATATCATAAACTCGAACAAAAGAATTAAAATATTAATTCCTTCAGGGAAAGCATGCGAATCTCCAGTTTGAGATAACTTTGGCAAACTGCACTAAACATAGGCGACTCGAACAGAGACTCGACGCATCAGGTGGTTCTTTAACGTTTATTTTCTACTCTACACGTATGTACATATATACAGATGTCCTATGATTAGGTGGACCAACCTTTAGCGTAACTTACTGCATAAAATTCAAACCGGTCACACTCTTCTCTATTTCGTTTCTACCTTAGAATACATCTGTTGCCATGCAGCGCCATCTACATTCTTTCATTTTCTACAATCACAGCACTAACACATGAGGATATCGTTTAGAACCCTACAATCCTGTACGATTCAAATTTGTATTTGTACAACTTACTCCTTCGAGAAATGAGCATATGATCATCTGAGCCGACCTGTGTATAGTTAGATACAGTGTTAAGTCCGTTTATAGTCATACATTTCAAATAGTTTCTCCTAAAGAATACGAAAGAATAAAAACATGGAAAGAAATAAAAATATAATCCAGAGACATTTTTAGCTTTTAAAATTCAACAATAATTGTACAATTTATAGTTAAATGTTTCGAATTACACTGGTGTGCAAAACTTAAGCAACAATGTAAACATTTAGCAGATAGCCATGAAATTGCAGAAAAGGTGGTCTGGAGATTAGTACAATGAACATGTAAGTCAGTAGAAACGTCATGAGCATGCAAATATCAGAAAAAAAAACGTCAGAGGCGACGTGAGCATACTCAAAGCGCGTGATGTCGACGCACGCAGCTCAACAGTAGAATAAAAGGAAGGACGGAGACGCAATTCAAGAGAAAAAACAAATGACAAGTTCTTCAGGAAAGCTAAAGACTGTGAACATCTTAATTTATTTAATCTATTTCATTACGAAATCTTAGACGAAGACAGACATCTCCGTCCTTTTGCTGCTTTTGTCCTGAATAGCAATCAGAATTTTCGTACGTAATTGTTATTTATTTCATTTAGCGACTATTGGAACTCTAAATCCCAGACGAAGCAGCATTCATCAGAGCCAGCACTTGGGATGGTGGCCTCCCACGTGACCTGTGCACACCGCTTTTCAGATGTATTTTCATGCAATCAAGCTTTCCTGATACTATGTACATATGTATATAATCTTTATTTAACCTAGCATATTGTTTTTGAACGATTTATTCTGCCCTTTATTTTATATTTTTCTTGTATTCTATATATGTTACTTTTTGACGAATACTTCAACACCAATCAGATGTCATCTCAGAGCTCACGTGACTTTGGTCACACCCCTTTCTACATCTCAGCTTCTTGCATCGCCCAGCTCAAGCATTTCCCCACCTGCAGCGCTCTTAGTAGCATCTATATCAAGACAGCCGGAACACAGCACGTAATTACTGCGTGCTAATCGCGGCTTAAAGAGGAACTTGGAACAATTCAAGATATTCGCTGTAAGTGCCAGTGAGTCAGTTCGTGAAATATGGCTAGAAGAAATCACCTGGACGACTTCACACGTGGAAGAATGATCGGAAAGCTGGAGGAGGGGCGTACTGTCATCAGTGTAGCTGCAGAGTTCGGAATCAACAAAAGTGTCATTTCGAGCGCTTGGAAAGCGTTCCAAACCACAGGTACAGCTGTTGGAAAGGTTGGTAGTGGCCGCCCGTGGACGACATCTGCAGAGGATGACCGATATATCGTCCTGCAGGCGAAAAGAGGCCGACAGCAGTCAGCAAGCGCCATGGCTCCGCAACGGAGCGACAAGTATCGCGGTTTACTGCGGCCAGACGCCTTCACAAAGGGGGCCTATTCGCCCGCCGTCCTGAACGCTGCCTCCCGTTGAAAGTTGGCCACCGCCGCCACCGCTTACAGTGGTGCAGATAGCACAAAAACTGGACAACTGATCGAGGGATACGTATCCTCTTTACGTATGAGAGTCGGTTCACTACCAGAAGCGATTCTAAACGCGTTTTGATTTGGAGAGAGATCGGGACTTGGTTTTATCCCAGTAACATCAAGGAAAGACACCGTAACGGTGGTCCTGGAGTTCTTGTCTGGGGAGGCATTATGCTGAACGGGCGAACTGAGCTCCACGTTTTCGACAGATGGTCTGTAATCGAGGATCGTTATTGTGAGGAGGTACTCCTTCCCCATGTGCGTCTGTTCCGAGGTGCCATTGGCCCAGAATTAATTTTTATGGATGACAAAGCACGGCCACATCGGACTCTTGCTGTTGAGAAGCTACTGGAAAGTGAAGATAATCACTCGAATGGATTGGCCAGCGTACTCCCCAGATTTAAATCCCATCGAATATGGGATCCCCCATATTTGGGGAGACGCATTGCAGTACGCTTACATCCTCCGGAGAACACCCAACAACTCAAACAGGTGCTGATTGAGGAGTGGGCACTCCTACCGCAAGAAATGTTGCACCAGCTGGTTCTCAATATGCGCAGACGGTGCGAAACAACTATTGCAGTGAGGGAAGGGCATATCCCATATTAAGGAACATCTGCTTGTTGTTCTTCCTCTTGGATAGACAATCATGAGTCACGATACTATGCGTTCAATAAAGCTTGTTTTTGTTTGATTCCAAACCGTATGCATTGTATTCCTTTTTCAGCTCCGATGCTTTCGTCATCCCTTACGTACATAATACTCTCCCTCATTTTTGCATTTCATGTCTCTCAGTTGATTTTTCGTGAAGTTATGGCAAACAACCCTGCTGTTGCTTAAGTTTTGCACACCAGTGTAGTTTCCTTTGGATGCCGGTGCTAGGTTCTACTTTTCTACCTTCAAATCCAGCAAAAAGTACTCTAAAATAGCAGAATTACTTCATAAACGATGTCTTTCCCTTTTATTTAAGAAATTCAAGAATATACCCTTCTTCTTTTATGTTTTTTTCCCAAAGGAGCGTTGGCTCAGAAGGGCTATTAGTTTCGTTTTGGCATTTTGCGTCGATTCACTGTAATTGACAGTATCACTTTTCACCTGTTGCCACCAAATATTATCACCCTCTGTCATACTTAAAAAAATTAAATCTGCATAAATGTATATATGTTTCTCGCATTGTCATAAAACAAGGGTACCTAGAGCCATCAAGCTTTGAATAACGTAATCCTCCTCTGAATATGGAAGTCCAGTTTTGGAATTTGGAATTTGTTTTATTATCGATTTCTAATTTTTAATTACTGTAACGAATTTTTGATTAAAAAACTCAACGATTTCAAAGCGAGCAATGACAACACTGTAAGAAAAAAAAATTATCTCCAGCGCACTAGACTGTGTATTGGAAATTCTAAAGATAAGCTCATTTTAAAATTATTTTACCATATTGCTGTTGAATAGAATTTTATGGTTTAAGCGCGAAGAACATGATATTTAATAAATAAAGGTAGCACAGAAAACGCTAAAAAAGCGCTCTTTTGAGCGTAATATAAAATCTGAAAGCTTTCAGATTTCTTTTTCTGTTATTTTGTTATCGTTTAAAAGGATTTAGAGATTTAAAATTATGATGAGCACGAAATGTAGCAATAATTAGTTACAGAAATAATATTTTACAAAAATATATTTGTACAGAAATATATTCATAAAAATATCGCGCAAGCCTAAAGTCGCACTGAATGTAAAAGCTATGTAGTGCGCTATTTGGTAAATAATTATTTAATTAAACCTCATTATTAGAAATAAATAATTACTCAGGAATTTGATAGGATTTATTTAGAAGCTATATCCATTTTTTATCAGTTTTCCATTTTACTTCTTTTCTTTTTTCTCTGTGTGCACTCCAGATATTTTTTCAAAAAAACAGTGCCATATCTTTTTTATCATGCAGAACTAGAATGATAGGTTACCCTATAATGTTGTCATACAAAAATATAAGGCATATAAAACATATGCACTTAAAATTAATTGAGTTTTAGCAAAAACACCTTCGTTCTTTGTACGTCTTATAAAACTGAACTTATAAGTTAGTAATGTACTCCATAAACTCATGACATCCTCTGGAATACGAATGACTCTCACAGGAATAATCTTAAGGCTCTAAAATTTAACGCATAATTTCCTCAGTTGCTTCCAAAGCTTTAATGTTTTCAAAGCACTCTCCTTTCGGTTCGATAAAACTACACACTTTGAAATTTAGTTCTTCGAGAATCTCAGGCAATGGGCTCTAGAAATCAGGTAGAAGGTTCATTGCTATTTTTACGTGCGTACGGGTATGTAATAAAAGGAATGCACACAAAACTGATGGCAGCTTAATAAAATTTATTTTTACAGAAAGAAATACTTTACAGTTGGAGATTTTTTCACAAAAGTACTCGCACATTTTTTCTCACAATGACGATGTACAATCAGTAGTTATAGTTCATACTTCTAAGAATGTTAAACGCAGCGCAATGCAAACACCATCTAAAGAGCGAACCTCATATGAAGATCTCAACACTCTGAAGAAAGTAATAGCTAATGCTGAAACTGATAGCTAATGCTATAGCTAATACTATATGAAAGCTAATGCTATCTCCGGACTTATACAGTTTTCACACCGATAAGTCTCTCGTACCTTCCATTTCTCGAAATTACTGGAAGGCATATAAAATTCATAGATAAGGGTAGGATACGAATACGGTTACACATAGCCATCAATTACAGTTATTCAATTGCAATACCAATTACGCACCGACCGGACCAAATGTCGCCAAGTGTTCGCCAAGTTTGTCCAATTTTGCAAACCCCGCCAAATCTGGTTACAAAAATTAGTCGCCAAAACGATCGCCATCTTGGCGATATCTTGCCAATTTAGCGATATAGCCATTTACCTCAATGTTGAACAAACGTGTCCCGTAATCTTATTTTTCCGCTATAGCGTAGTTTCTTCAAGCTTTTCATGTTATATTGTACAAAAGATACTACTATTTCACATATAATTTCACTAACATTATTTTCATGTATACGAAATTCGTAGCAATGCGCTCTTCCCAAAGACTGCACTTCCTGGACAATGCATTTTGTGGAAAGGAAACCAAACTTACGACTAAGGCAAATCAATACAGTATTAAAGCAATAATTTTAACAACTAACACATAGCTTATCAGGTACTAAATCCATAATAAAATGCATGAAGTTACACATTTATATACAAATATGACTATGGACATAGTATACTATTTATATTATATACTCTATCGGGTCGACGTACTTTGGCCATGTTCAAGAGCTAGCGTGTCCTAACGAAATATTTTAGGCTTAGCATTCGATTCCGTACGGATTCGAACTACAACAATATTGAGTCTGTTTAAGACTGTGTAAGAACCGTACCAAGGTGACTGTAATTTCAAGGTAAGTCCATTCCATCGTATCGGATTCCATAAGCACACCTTGTCACCTTCTTTGAATGGATGTCCTGTAGCTCTAATGTCGTATGGGGTCTCCATCTTCTTCGTTGTCAAGTTGATTAGCTCTGGTGAAAAATTGTGCATCACTTCAAACCATGTCTGGAGAAAATTGAACGAATATGGGGAACCGCCACTACTCGCCTGGATAGCACTGCGGTAGCCTAGTAAAAAAAGAGTTAACTTCTAGTGCCCGTCATGTTAGTTTCTAGAAATCATCAGGAAGAGGTTGCAAAGGATGGTTCAGTTATACATCTCTAACATGCCGTTTACTGCAGATTTATATGTGTACATTGGGGTTTTGTCTACACAGAGTAATTTCAAGATTTCTTTGATTCCAGCTGAGATAAAATTTTTACCTTGATATTAACGTAATGTAATATGATACAATATTAACATAATAATATCGAGGTGAATGGTTATCTCGCCAATTTAGCGAGATAAGCATTCACCTCAATGTTAAATAAACTTCTCTCTATAATCTTATTTTACCGGTAGAGCTTCCTTTCTTTACACTTTTCATATTACGTTATACAAAAGATACTAGAATTTCCCATATAATTTAACTAAAATTGTTTTCATATATACAAAATTTACAATACTGTGTTATATTCAACAATAAGTATATGAAATGAAAACAGAAATGCTAACTGTGATAAGACAACCTTTTTAAATGGTTTTTTGTTACGCGTATATTGATATTTATGTACTATCAGTGAATAGGTTTCAAACATATATGTATTTTTAATTTTAAGTATTTTACAACATAACATTCGAGACGTTTATTTCTACGAAGAGATAATGTCCAGAGTTTACTTCGCTTGCATAGTATGCTTGCATTAAATATTTTCCCTAAATGGAGTACCAACCACTTCTGTTTTAATTAAATGGAGCATTCGGCAAGTGGAAATACTAAAGTCCTTTCTGATATATTAAAACGCGACACGAGAATAACAGAATATAAGAGAAATAAATTGTGTCAGTGGGTTGATTCTACCTGAACCTCTATGAACGTGTCCTGAATAGCACATGCAATCACATGGACAAGAATGTGAGAAGCTAAATGAAATGACTTAACTATTTTAAACTTTTACTCAGTGTCAGAGAAACCGAATACTCTAACTGATATGTCACTCGAAGATGCGCAAGACTCAGGGCAACAACATTAACTAATTGGATAACTAGAAGAAGGAACAGAATCTTAGAAAAATCTCTCAACTGTTATAAAACTACTAGCTCCTCAAAATTAAATCTCAACTGTACACTACTGATAGATATCGAACCGAAGGTAACTTCAACTATTTGTTTTCTCATCCCCAAAATTTTAATAGATGATGTCACAAATTAGGCTAACATTTATGTTATTACTAGCGGAAGTACCCGATGGCAGATAAACTAGATTGAGAAAAATGCATTTAACAACACAGAGAACGCTACTGCTGTAATCTTTGTCTAATATCGATGCAAAAATACGATTCATAGTCATACATTTTTCAGTCTGATACGATATGGAAACCACATAAAATGATAGAATAATAAGCTAATTCCCTCTCATTATATCAGCAACAATGGCACGCAGTTTTTAATGATTTTCGTCTTTCTAATAAAATGGTCGTAAAAGCTAACGTTCTATCCAATATTTCATCTATATTCAACTTTAGTAGATTAAATATGGCAAAACTTTTATCATAATTGATTAGAAATCAATAATTGGAACAGACAAAGAAACACATAAAGATACATTCATCTTTATATGTAAATTCTAAGGATTTTGTAAAATTTACAAATTTTTCTTAAACAATCTCTACGATTTGAAATAGAGCCGTAGGAACACTTTTCGAAATAAAGCATTTTTATCTTCAACGCGTGACACTGTTGCCATTCGGAAAAATCAGTGCGAAAAATAGCACTTTCAGAGTTTTTAGTCCAAAGGGGCTTTGTCCCTGAAGGACTATTGTTTTCGTTTGGCAATTTTGCGTTGAATCACTCTGAGTATCTGTTTTATTTGCCACCAAATTGTTGCCACCAAATATTTTCATCCTGTATTATATTTGAAGAAATTAAATAAAGAAGAATCTGCGTAAATGTACGTATGTTTCTCGCTTTGTGATGAAACAACGGTACTTTGAGCTATCCAGTTTTGATTGATGTAATCCTACTGCGAATATGGGCATCTGGGGGCCCAAATTTGAAATTTGGAATTTGTTTTATTATCGATTTCATATTTTGAAAACTTTTAACGAATTTTTGATTAACAAACTCGAGGATTTCAAAGCGAGCAATGACAACGTTGCACAGAAAAAATATTTTTATCTCCAGCCCGTGAGACTGTGTATCGGAAATTCTACAGATATGCTCAATTTAAAATTATTTTGCGGTATTGCTCTTGAAATGGATTTTATGGTTTAAGTGAGAACACGATATTTATTTAATAGAGGTAAGACACAAAATGTTAAAAAAAACGCTCCTTTAAACGTAATTTAAAATCTGAAAACTTTCAGATTTTTTTAATTAATAATTCAGCTGACTAAAGTTGTACGAAGATGGGAATAGCTGAAATAGCTTCCCATAATTTTTTGGTATCTGTAATAATATATTGAATGTTTGGCAATGCTATTTTTATTTCTTCGTAAAACTTCGAAATTTTTATTAACAAACTCTAGGAATTGAAACCTACCAGTGGCAACAACTTTCGAAATAAAGCAAATTTTCATCTCCAGCTTGTGAGACTGTTGCCACTCGGAAAAATGAGGATAAAAATTGTCGTTTTTCTGAGTTTTTAATTAATATCTCTGATTTTAGCTACTTTCTTTATTATTTCTTTTGGAAAAATGTGAACGTCAACCTTTTCGGGGACCCAAAAAAAATTGTAGAATGTTTGGTGACGATAGCTATAGTACTGACTGAGTTATTAGAGGACAACCAAACATATGGACTTTCTTCTTTAAATATATAGAGGTGATCATATTGTTCTAGGATGGACTTAATACGTTAAATGTGTTTCTCACTATGACTAGCCTCCAGATCCTTACTTAAACGAATAATACTGACCTCCAAACTAATATGGTGCTAGCGGAAACAAAACCCCAAAACAAATACCTCCTTTAAGAAGATGCCTAATGAGTACTTCTTTGGCAACTAATTATCTAATATATCTGAGAAAAACTACTGTTTGATGGATATTAAAATAATTATTACACTTGCAATTTAACTAAGAATTAGTAGTCGTAACCTAATACTACCCCTGAAAAACGTTTTGTTATGTATGATCTAGAAATTCGCTTCAGAAATATCATAATGTTATGCATATATGGGAGTAAATAAAACTAATGACAAATCCGAAAATGTTTCTTCTAAATTAACATTGCCAAGAGGTGGCATATTACATGCAAAAAATAAAGCACCAATTCTTTATTATTATTATCTCTTTTATTTCCTTGACAAAAATACATCGCAAATTCACATTCAAGTATGCATTATTCTGTAAAGCAGCATTCACACTGAATAGAAAATGTGGAAGTCTACTTTGAAAAGCATGCATACATTAGGCCGTAAACCAAAGTTTCCTTGTATATCATATAGGTATAATTAAAATAAAATGGAAGTTATTACGACACAATTATTGTTATAACAAAGCATTTAATTTATATTCTTAAAAAACTTGAGCGATTTTTTAATTTTCTTTAAGACAGGAAACATGAAGAATCCTATATGCCCTAACTGGGATTCGAATTGCGGACATACAAAAGGCTAGCCAGACGTGCTTCTAATTATACTACAAAGGCACGTATTAAGGACGAATAAAATTCGTTACAAATTTATTCCCCAAGTTTCTTAACTTTTCATTTTCTTAACGATGAAAGCAATTTTGGTATTTTCTTCATTTTGCACTATTCCTATTATGAAATTCACTCTTTAAAATGCGCGAAATCACAAATATTTGGGGTCTGTTGTTAACGTCCATTCTTTTGAACCGATTCGAACAATAGCTGTGTTCATATTGCATAAGGAACAAAGATAACCAAGGAAGAGAATGACTTTATTCCAAATTTATTCAAAACGATGTGCGTGAAGAATTTCGTTAATTAAATTCCTTTGATAGGAAATGAATATTATTTACTAAGCAACTGGTAATCGAAATTTCCGTTACTTCCTATCTCCTGTTCTAATCAGCGAGACATAGTGATTCTACAGCAAACATAGAAATTTCAAATAATGTATAACTTTTGTTCTTCAGCACTAAGACTATTTGCAGTAAATGGGAAGGGATGTAGAATATTCTGTAAACATTTAAATAATCGTTCAGTCTTGCAAGAAGTTTTATTGTTAAAGCCTTTACATATTTATTTTACTATTTTCAAAGAAAACGATTTAAAAATCACTTATCTGTGCTCAAATATCATATGGCAACATACTTTATGCGTTTTCTTTCATAAAGACGCTGGGTTTAAATATTTCCAAGTAAACCGTCTGACAGTGAATTCATTTAAATCATACCGCAAGGCTTCTTTTTCTTTAGAATGAATAAAAGCATTCTTTTCCATATCAATAAGGAAAATATATATATTCAGCATTCACACCACAAGAATAAATCATCAATTTCTTCAAGTTTATTTAAATGATATCAGTTTTTTGAAACCACTAAAAGTATCTGAGGACATTCTGTGCTCAATGTAAGCAAAATAAATGCGCCTTGCACCGTAAACCGAGATATATATCTGAAAGAAGCGTTTTAAAGGCTAACGTTTCTTCATCCTACGCAGGAAAGTAAAAACTTAATATAAATTATTGAATGTGCACTAAATAGAAGATATGCACTAAATAGGAGATATAATGTAACTTGATAAATTAAAAAAAACCAAATGTGAAGTGAAAGAAAAAAAAGTGAAAGAATAATTTGTAGGTTTAGAAAGAGCGACCTCTCAACTCTCATTAGAGCCAGTGTAAACTTATTATTCTGTCTTATCAAACTGTGTATCAAAACGCAGACATCAAACAGTGTACAAAACACTTTTCTTCGAGATGTAATAAGATTATTACATTAAATTTTGTTGCAAATCACATAAATCTGCTACCGAAACATTACACATGATTCAAACAGTGGTGATTACACATGATTCAAACATTATAGTGATGCATCGTTATGAAGAACACTATTATGTGAGTGATACAACAGCTTTAAATATGGGCACCAAAATACTGAGGATGAATCAAAGATAGGGGGACTTTCAACTTCATACGCGAGACGTATTTTTCGAAGGTTAATTCCAGCGCTATGCACAATGGTTGGAAGACTTGACGAAATGTTGAAAAAATTATATACACTCCTCTGGAGATCATCTTGGGGGAGAGAAATGTATTTGAAGCTAGTAATATTTGTCTTCTGTATAAGAAACTTTCCATTTACTTTATGGGCTCACCTTGCATTTCATGCTGAGTCTGAATCATTTCATTATTTATGATATATGAATATATGCATTAGTTCTGGGCAATAAAATCATTTCTTCTATTGATCAATGTTACGAAATCTGGCACTGAATTAAACTGCTTAAAACGTCCTATTTTCGACAATAAAGAATCTATACTATTAAAATCTGTGAGCGTCTGTTTGGTTGTGGCATCATCTCCGAAACGGCCGGGAGATGAGTTTCGAGTGAGGTACTCCCGGATTCCAAAAATTCATGAGCCATTTCAACCATTTTCCTTTTCGTACCACTTTAATCAGCCGAGATATAAAAATTCAGGAAACGCTAATTTCCGTCTTCATTTTTCCGAGTGGCAACAGTCTCGCATGCTGGAGATAAAAACCTGCTCTATTTCGAAAAAGTGTTACCACTGCTGGATTTCAAATCGTAGAGTTTGTTAATAAAAAAATGTAGGAATTGGCAAAACGTTAATTAATCGGCTGAGTAATAAATTAGAGTAATATAGAGCTTTATCATATTTAGAGTTATTAGAAATACCTTTCAGTGTTGGCAACAAGAATTAAAATAAAAAGCTAGATATAAGACGTCAGCGGTTTTCTATTAGTATCTTGGCTTTTGGATTTTGTGTGCCGTATGGGTATTTGGTGCGGGTTCTGGTCCATTAAAATGTCTTTCTAAATCAAGAAGCCCCATAGATTTAACATCTAGCGCCCACATGGACTCTATACAATTTATACGTTTTACAAAATATGAAATGAAAATAGCTTTGCTAAATATTAAATATACGTATTATTATTATATAAGATAACATTCTGACGATGAAGAAAGCACACGATTGCATGTGATAACACTGTACGGCGAACTGTTTTCGTGAATGTCAGCATTTAAAAAGATGCTATTCTTGGCCTTCTTTTGTTTCAGGTGTGGATAATTGAAACTTTAATTCTTTTATTGATATTGAAAAAATGCTTTTATCTTACATTCAATTCAATTCATGACGTCATAGGAACACTTATGAACCAAAAGTGTCAAAGATTTTTTTGTTTCCTACGTTGGCAACAAAAAGTTATTTACGAATTGTTTGTTGCTTGGAAAACCTGAACTGATTTCATTCATATATTGAAATAATTTTATGCGTTTTATTTCGGGTATACATGGAATTTATAAATTTTCCTTTGGTTGCAGTTCGCGGATTTGGCAGGTTTGCCCGCTAGTTAATAATTAAATACAGACATCTGCTGAAAACCATGAGTGTTTGTAGCAGCACGACTTCTAACGAGTATATCGTCTTCCTAGATGAAATATTTGCGTGAAGGTAGAAAATAAGAACTTCTAAAATTGTGCTTTTTGGAACCATTTTTCAGCAACTGGTAATCTCAGTTTATGAAAAATATTACGAATGCGTTGTTAAAGGTTTTTTTATAGAGATTTAGTGCATTGCATAATCATTTTAATGAAAAATGAAATTATATGGTGCACTATGAATTTTTTTTAGTTGCGAGCAGATTGCAAAACAACTGAGTTATCGAACAGAGGGTTTTATATAACCGTCAAGTCTTACTTTGATGTCCTTTTTGTAAAACATCTCTACAAATAAAATAATCGTCAAAATAAAATTAAATATTACATAAATCTTTCTTCAGACAATTAAGTTGCTATGCATAAAACTCGCAATTTTAATGTCATCTGAAAAATGTTCTTAACGATAAAATACTGAAGAGCTGAACTTCTGTGTGATAGAAAAGCGTACTGGCCTATCCAGCTATTCAATTTCTTAGTTGAATCACTCGCTATGTAATTCAACTGCCAGCAGAATATGAAGAGTTATTTGTTTACTCTTGCGCTGGACGCTCTTACATATTTTAGTTATCATCAAAACAAGACAAAAGTTTAATCATAATTAATAATGATAGAATAAACAGAAATGGTAAAGAAGCGTAACTTTGTAGCAGTGAGTTCATAAACTAATTACCTATATTTAATCTTAAAAATGCTTTTAGAATATCCTTCAGAAAACTTTTGGGCATTATTTTATACTTTAAGTTACACTCTTGTATCATTTATCATGTTACGAACTGCCTAGTATTTCTGTTGTAATGAGTTTTCAAGCTACCTAGCAAACAGACAATTTCCTATGTCTTACCAACTTACGTGCTATATTATTGTTACAAATTTTGCATTTAGATGGTTAATCTTAGTAGAATTATAATTTAAATTGTTGTATTTCCCTGTGCAATGCAGCGCGAGGCAAAGTTTAGGAGAAATCCATGTCGGAAAAGTTAAATAACAGGGGCACGTGCATTTAACATTGAATAAACGTTTATCTTGGTAAATTATATTTAAATTGAATAAATGTAACTGAACACTATGCTAGCGATAACCGTAATTCCACTCTTTTTGATTTCCAGAAATCTGGAGATGCAGAAATTCTAGAAATTTCTCGCGACCGGTTAAAACCATGAAAGCCAGAGAGAGAAAAAATCTCAGCTCAGTTGCTTAGTTAATGGTATTCGGATTTGTGCAGTTCCGCGTGAACTGAGATATCTGAATTAGCTTTCTCTTTAGATAACGCTTTGCATTGCGTTGTATTTTAAAGTTTTTAGTAGTTTGAAGTAAAACTACTGATTGTATTGTGTGATACTATGAACACTTGTATGAATATCCCTGAGGAAAATTCCAGCATTCTGTTGTATTTCTTTGATAAAAATAAATTTTATTAACATTTTATCGAACTTGTGCATTCAATCCATTACGAACCCATACTCACGCAACAATATCTTTCATTTATCTTTAAAACTGTCATTTCATTTTCTGAACTGAATAAATTTTAAAAAAAATAAATATACTTGATTTATGGTGATTATCATGATTTAAGACTCATTTAAAAGATATCCAGCTGGGAAAATTTAGGAACATTTATAGCATAGTTATAATAAGGGTAAGAAATTTCTTACGCCATGTAACATTATAACGCTTAGTGATTTTCCTTGATTGACTGGATTTTATGTTATTGATTTAGACTTTATTTTAACTTAACATCCTTTTCTTTGTCCAATTACACACTTATAAAAAATGTTTAATAAAAACCAAATGACTACAATATTCTAAAAAATCAAATGGACTATTACTATTGTGCTGTTGTGAGTTATCTCACTTGTCTGTCGGTAATATCAAAACAAGGTCACGAAATTCATCGTGGCAAGGAGTGCGAAATTGCGCATGTCTTTGGCTTTGAACACCGTACAGATTTGAACACCGTACAGAAGAGCTTTGAACACCGTACAGATAACAGTAAGACTTCGCTCAGTTCTGTTCCCAGTTTGATGGAGAGGGTGGACACGGTCGACGGTCTCCTACCATTAAACTGTCGGGAGAACTTTCGGCTCACCACATATTTATAATGATCCGATGTGGCACAGACACTGTACATTTACAAATATCCATGCCTTCACTGGGATACGAACCGGGACCCTTCGGTACCACAGTAAGATCCCCTAACCACTACACCGTTTGACGACTAAACCAACTGCGAAGTTCTTTTCTGAGCAATAATTTTCAAGCATTTAATTTGTCAATGGATTTGCGGAATTAAAATTTATATTTGCATCAGACGAAAACACCACGCAAATGTTTTTGATGAAATTCATTTAATACAAATAAACCAACTGCAGTAAACGTACACATCAAATGATCTGATAAAATTATTTTTAAAAAAATGGTGTGCACTCCAGTCATATTATTGTCAATTTACAGAGGAACATTTGAGTTAATTACCGAACTATCTGATATAATTACTATTTCAGGGTAATCCAGAACGCATTTTGTAAAACTGAAAATTTTCATTCATATATGCTCGCATAAGATATTTCAATTCCTTCATTTGGTAAAACTGCATATTACGGGCCAGTTTGGCGCGTTTTCGAAAAATCGCCAAATCGGTTATTTTCGCGCGTGTTACAAAATCACTAACTTATCATATAGCCATATTAGATTGTTGCGAATTTGAATGAACCCTGTAAACATGCAAAAATATCTAAACAGCCTGTAAACATGCAAAAATATCTCAAGCAGAAGTTCAAGAAAAACAACGATAAAGTATTTGAAAGTTATTAACTATGTATTTTATGGAATCAACAATATTAAAACTTTTCATAATATTATATGCCATTTTTAAGACAGTAGCAAAGTGGAGTAAAACGTTTTAGCACGAAATTTAAGAAATTGTAATAGGCAGTAAATGAACAATAAATGATCGAAAAGCATTGATTCATATTTAATTCAAAACTTTAAAAAAAATGCAGAAGATAAATGAAGATAAAATTCAAAATTTCGATCTACTGAAACATGAGCAATAGTATAGTAAACAAACAGAAAGCGGTTAAACAATTTTAACTACGTAAGTTATATTTTACAGTAAATTGTGGATATTGATCGGAGGACAGCCTTGGTTGCACCAACTTGGCTTCTTTAAGGGTATGGGCGACATTTCATCATGCCAACGGAAGTAAATACTACAGATAATCAAATACTACAGAATAAATACTACAATAATAAATACTACAGTAATAAATACTAATAATAAATACTATAGTTAATAAATAATACTACATATAATGCCTTAGGGAAAAGTATTACGGCTGTCTACCTAGAGGAAGTACGTCATCGAATGACAACCATTGCCTGCCATTTCACAATAAGCTGTTTCTCCCTTTTTGGCGTCAATGCTGTTCTCCGAACAATATGCTAAATTTTTATTTATAATAAAAAGTAGAAACTTGCTTTATATCCACACTATAATGTAACAACACAATGGAGATGAAATTCAAAATGGCGCGCTCTTTTCAACCATGTGCTTAACCACATATAATGGACACACACCCTCCATTCACACAAATCTGTCGCATCTTTCATTTCAACTAATTTCATACTGTTTTTACACTTAGGACATTCGTACATATTCGCAATCAAACCATAATTCATGCACCATTCTATCACACATCTTTAGCCCTTATCTTGCACCCGAATCAAATAAGTAAAATCCAGACGCTCAGCTCTTTCGACGTCAGCCATTTTGCTCACACAATCTACTTGAAGCACAGTGAAATGACGAAAATTCAAAACGCCCGCTTAAATACTGTAAACTGTAACCTTAAACTCTAACGACTCTTCATGACGCCAAGAGGTTTAGCAGATTTGGCGCGTTTTCGCTTCATTTGGCGACTGATCCCTAATCTGCAGTCTAGCCCTTATGGCAGATACATTTTTAATACTGTTCATTTTTTGCGTAACTGGTTGCATTTAAACTATAACTGTTTTTTCTAATTTCATTCATTATACGTTTAGTAAAATTATCACATAAAAATAATAATTTTGTTAAAAATTTGAACAATTACTTTGAATTACCAAATGCATATTATTTCCTTTAAATTATTACTGAACAATTGAAAAAGAAATTTTAAAATTAATTTTCTGAAAATGTGCCAAAATTAGCATTTATTTCGAAAAAAAAAAGTTACAAAAATAAATCAATTTCTGTGAAATCAAGCCTACTTAAGAATTGTCCAAAGAAAAGTATTATCTGAAATTACTCCAGTCAGGTTGTTGAGATAAAGGAGTTATGTTAATACATGGCAAAGCGTAAACAAAGTGTCGTAAATAAGATTAGAGGTATTTGCTTGATTTAATTTCAGCACAAAAGTTTCAATAAAAACTTCAATATCGTTGAAGTTTTTCTAACCCTTCAAAATTTTATCCCTATTTTTAACATTACACTTAACAGTATTAATTCAGTTTTAGAATGGAAACTGAAAATAGATCGTAAAATCATCAAACACAAAGATGAAATCATAGGCATTTCATTTATCAAAAAAAGTAAATGGCAAATCAAGTATTTTTATCCAAAACTGGCATCACTAAAATGACTCGACTACAAATAATATTTCACATGAATCGTTCGTATCCTATCACTCTATTCATTACAGTGCTTATCCTTATTAAAATCAAACAAGCCTTATTAAAATAATTAGGAATCTTAGCTCTCAATCTTGGATATCAAGTTTAACTTTCTTCGATGCGCAAGTTACATGAGCTTCTCAGTCAATTAGGAACCGTATCTTGAAACGTTTAGTCAATTAGTACGCCATATCTGTCTCAGGTTTTACTGAATTTTGTTAAGAGAGATCGTTAGTGAATAAGAGGATTTTCTGCTTTGAAACAAGTGATAGAAAGGAATATAAAATATTATTTTCTTAAATAAATTGCTTTGTCAAAATAAAAACGAAGTTCGAAAATCTGTAGCCATGTTTCGCAAGATGTCGTTTACACAGCTAATTAAATAAGATTTAAGGCAATGCTATCATAAATTATTTTGTTTTTTTGTTCTTTCGCAGCTAATGGAAGTGACTCATGCGTTTCCTTTCTCTCCTAAACCTTATTTTGTTTATTCGAAAAAGTAAATAAAAATGTTTTATCAAGAATGTATTTAGTTAGAATTATTTTGCAATTATTTTGTTATTTTTCAACTCTATATTAATTGTTTCTTGAGAATGTTGGCATGCAGTTGCGAACATTCAGTCGAAATAGTCTGTCAGCATTTTACCAAATTTTTCTTTTTCTCAGTATAGTATTCTAAGGCGGTTTAAATAATCAAATTTAATATTAAACATATAATTAGGCGTATAATCTATTACTTTATAGGGTGCCGCATTAATTTGCAAGTTAGCATTTGTCTCCTAGGTATAATCGGAATTGTGATGTCTCATTGCAAAAGTATCAGTTAGCACTTCTCTATGTATAATTAGACAATAAAGGGGAATATTAATTACGCATTTTGTATGTCATAAGACAGCACTGAGCAATTCATTGCCGCAATAGAAATGATCAGGCTGCTTTGTAAAACCATTATCTCAAAAGTTCAAGTTTAATACTGTTAATTTAATTGTGCACACCACATACTAATGGCGATTTACTTACCTACAAATACTGTTATCTGGATTATTTAAATAATCTTCTGGAACAGTTATATTAATATTGATATTAAAACATAAACATAAACAGATAAGTAGAACACGAAAGTTATGGAACACAGGGGACGGAGATCTAAGGGATCCCCATGGAGGATCACTGGCGGCGGAAAATATTGAGGAACACGTGGGATTGCTACGTCATCAGCCACGTGGTTAATTCTTTTAAAACGTTTACTGCTGTGACGTCGTAGATGTATTACATCATGTTCGGAACGGCGTTTCTGCGTCATCTAAGTGTTGCACCGTGTTATTGGGACATCAGCACAGACGTGCACACTTTGCATCCTGTTTGGAAAGAAGTTTCTATCTCATCATTCATGTGTTTGGAAAGCGTTTTTGCGCTTATTATTGTCACGCATAGTGAAGGTTTTAAGAATCATCCGGATTTTAAGCAGTTAAAATAATCATTCTAATTCAACGGAGCTTGCAGAGAAACATCCTGATTCTATGCTAATGGATGAATCATCCTGATTCAATGAAGTCTGAAGAGAATTATCCTGATTCTATGCTGTTGGATAAATCATCTTGATATAATGAAGTCTGAAGAGAATTATTCTGATTCTATGCTGTTAAATGAATCATTCCGATTCAATGAAGTTTAAAGAGAATCATCTTCATTATATGCTATTGATGAGTCATCCTGATTGAAATTCGAGGAGATTTATGCAGATTTCTGAAAGCCTGAGTGGGAGTCTGGAACCCAAAGGCGTTCACGTCAATGAAAAGACAATTTTTTATAGGTAAATGCCAATAGAAAAAAAAAGCTTAATAAAATATTTTTAGGAAACGCTATAACTGGCATAAAACAATAGAAGCTATCAACGCTTAGATGTATAGCCCACTGGTTACAAGAAAGACAATGTTTTAACGATACTGAAGTGGACAGACAATGAATGATAAGTGTCAGAAGTAGGACAGGCATTGAGTGGATAGTTGTGGTTTAGTCTTCTTGTTTTAGCTTGCTGTAGATCTGATGAATCTTTCATTTTATGATGTGAATAATAAAATGGGAATGCATTTTAGCAACAAAGTATTCTATTATAATACCAACAGTCATACATTCAAAATAATGCTAATTTTAACAGACTAGAATAAGCTATTTAAGAAGTTAATAATGCTTAGAATTATGGCCCGTTGGACATAAACTGGCAGCGAAACGACTGACTCAAATCTTTATCCAGTTAAAAAACAGCAATCGTTCGTAGTTCTTTGAATACCATTTTACAGGAAGATGGATTGGGCGAGGAGGTCCAATTCCTTGGCCACCCAGATCACCTGATATAACGCCACTGGACTCTTTGTTTGGGGATTTGTAAAAGACAACGTTTACAGGAGGAGTGTCGAACATTGATGACCTAAAAGCCAGAATTACAACCGCAATAGCCTCTGTGGATGCCGACATGCTTGCCGGTACCTGGCCTGAAATTGAATTTCGACTTGATATTCTCCGTGCGACGAAGGGGGCACACGTGGAAGCTCATTCACAAGGGTCATGAAACTTTTTGAGTCTATCTAACCATTTATGTTATTAATTTTAATGTATTTTTATTATTTTATGAGTTATTAAACATCAAAATGGGTCCGGTACTTTATAAACACCCTGTATATTTTCGAAAAATCCCTATGATGAATAAAAAACTGATAAATTGTTTTTTATCTACTGTGCCATTTATGTTTTTAAATTATGTCAACCAGCTCGGTAGCAGTAAGAAATGGAATTAAACATGAAATGAAGAAATGGACAAATAGCCCTTCCTTTGTGCCACTAGATGTTGGCACATATTTCGTCAATTGTTTTCGCCTTACCTGCGGTGTGCTTGTAAGCTTAGAAACTAATTAACTGCCACCGCCTTAGAGCAATACTTCACATTATTGGTTAAATCTTAGTTAGATAAATGGCAACTGTACCACTAAGGTCGAGTTTAGAAGTTTAGCTGTCAGTTAACGTTTTTTTGCACGCATAAGATTCTGAAGTGGGGGCTAAAAATCTATTTATTTGTAATTACGACTATCATGACATGTTTTAATTGCTTTTTTACATATAAACTTTTTGTACTGTTTAGGAGGGCAGCTGCAAACTTGGCATGTTCTACAGAAGCATACAAACTCTTAAAATGCAACCAGTGGATATGTAATTCAAATTGCAAATGGAGGCAAATGAAGAATTTTTTTTATGGGGCTGCAGAAATTATGTAACACTGAAATGCTTAAAACTTATCAAAACCTATTACGAGCCTCTTCCTGTTGCAGTGACGTCTATTCTTTCTTTAATAATAATGCCTTAATTCATAATGAATTTGGTTTTCCTTTACTTTCAAGGAGCATTGTAATCGTCAACAGAAGTAACAAAAATTAGTATTGCTGAAAGTTATGGAATGAAAATTAATTTTATAGCAATGAAACTGAAAAGATATAGAACGCGATAAACATATTTATTAATATTAATAACAACAATTTCACTATATATATATTACTATATATTGCGACTAATAGAACTATATATTACGACACATACTGAAATGCGATAAAGAAAATAAAGAAAAATATAACTCAACTTACTTTATTTTCTCACGGTCATAAATTTATGCTAATGCGTAAAATAGGTTTAAATTTTTTAATGTTGGTACGTTTAGCGGCATGTTTTAGCATATATAAAATATGTCCAACAATTCGGACCGAAATTTGAAGATATAGCATATGAATTAAAAGCTTTTGAACTTTCACAACGCAATACAATAATGTGTTGTGGTCCTAGAACATGGATCACCATTCAAGAATACTTAGATATGAGTTGGGGGCAAGATTCAGTGTAAAACCTCATAAAAATTATCAAAACATATTATGAACCTCAATCATTTTAATACAAATTCCGTTCTATGTTTCATAATGATGCCTGCACTTGTAATAAATTAACTTATTGTTCACTTCTAAGGATCATTGTAGAAATAAAAATATTGTTATTATTGCAATATTAATCATACGAAAACGATTTATCAGAAAGAAATACCTCTATAAGTATTCTGGTGTCGAAAATCCTCCAGTAAGTTTTATTGAAAGCTAAAAGAGATTACATAGTAACGGTAAATTATAAAAGAAGTACGTACTTGTCACACATTCAATGACTGGTAAGTCATTCTCATCACACTAAAGTTGTGAAATATAAACGTATTCAGTGTTGATAAAATTTCGGAAAAATCTTTAAAACATATCAAAAGTTCCCAGATTAATTTTCATCTATAGTCCCAATACGTTTTTAAATTATGTCGACCACCTCGAAAGAATAGAATCGGAATAAATATCCTTTCTTTGCGTTACTAGAAGGTGGTACATGCTTAGCCATTTTTTTCTCCTTATCGACGTGTGTTTGCGCGCTTAAAAGCTAATTAATTGCCGCCGCCTTAGAGCAATACTCAACAATACTGATTAAAGCTTAATAAGCTAACTTGACATTTTACAAATTAGAAGCTCTATTTGCAGGCAAAAAACACATTTATTACGAGGGTTCATTAGATTAAGTTTTTGAATTATTACAATCTTTATGAACACAGTTCAGATATTGCATCGGGTTATGCTGCGAGGTAAAAGATTTAATCAGTTTCTATCAGAGCTATCTGCCAACTTATTTCCTTAATATGACTAAGCAAATTCGTCAGAGAAGAATTCATTTCAGTTCTTCGTCTGATAAGCAATAGGAGTTTTATGACTGGTTTTTCTCCTCATTGTGAACATTTTTCTTTGGCTGAAAGGTTTAACAGTTCATTTATCTGTACGAGCATATAAAAAGCGAGGATTTGTGAACCTGCAGGCTATTTAAGTTCTATTCTTACATAGTACCAGAAAAACAAACTGTAAAATATGTGATTCACTGTCTGCCAAAAGACATCTTCTTAAAAGATATGGGCATGAACTTTCTGAAATCAAATACCGTGTTATTAAAATGAATTAGGTAATTCAACAGGAACAGGAAATGAATTAATCTGCATCTATTCTTTGTTAGTTTGCGACGTAATGATATAAGTAGAGATATATTTAACCTAAAGCTCAGCTATTGTTAAAAATCAAGGTTGAAAGGTATAATAATCTCAACGCTTCATCATGCGCAAGCATGGTGTAAGCACTACCTGAAGTTATGAAATGCACCGGAAATCACTTTTCATGGGAATATCTAAAACCTAAAGAAGATTTTATGCCCATGTGCATAAAATGTGGCCTGGAACGCACAGGTAATTCAGGACATAACCAAAATTCTGGAAAGTAAGTACTCAGAATTATCCGTTAGAAACATTCAGTCGCAGAATTGTCTTAAATAACTCTTACGCTGTTGCACTAAAGGAAAAATCTCCCAGTGTTCTTGAAGAGGCTAAAAACCCTAAGAGGACCGCAAAACATAGTTGATTCAATTAGATCCTCTGGGCTATGCCGGTTGAATTTTAAGTCTTTTCTAAACGCAAGTAGCACAGCTACATCCTCACACCCTTAAAATGACTAATTTATCCAATATCTGTTCTACTCTTATGAGATTGCTACTTTGGAACTCCAAAGAGGAATCGGATGAATGTATAGATTTTGTTTTAGAAAACGACGTGGATATCGTTTTTATCTCTGAAACAATGCCCCTACAGAGGATAACATAAAAATAAAACATTTTAGGTCCTACGGATCTTAGATCTCGGTAGAAGGTGTAATTATTTATATTCATTGTAATGCTTCGCATTGCCTGGTATCATTCGACAGGGCCCATGGCTAGGAAATTGCTCATGGGTCTGAGACTTAGCTAGGTTTGGCGACACTATTTTTGCTGTACTCTGCAACCCACCATACAATAAGATGACTGAAGCTACTTTTACCAACAGCATCCACGATACCTCCTCATTTATAAATGGGGGTGACGTGAACAGTAAGCACACTAATTGGGGGTGCAAGCGAAGGAATTTCAATGAAAATGTTCAATGTGATTTTCTTGAAAATAACCCAGCTGCCTTATTCGTACCAAACACTCCTACTTATAGCCCGTTAATCAATGGACACTCAACAGACATTCTACATATTATTCTATATCAGATTCTGGAGTGAATATGATACTGGATGTTCAGGAAGTCCTCAACTCAGATCATATTCCAAGAATAGTCACCTTAGGAATCTCTAAGGTGATCGCGGCGAAATTTAATACTTATACCGACTACGGACTATATCATAATGTGATTAAGAAGACGCTTCCACAGTTTAATCTCTCCAAAAGTACTACAGACATCGATGCTGCGATAGGTAGTCTCGCTAGCTGTATGAATGCTTATCTTGAAGCCATGGAAGTGATTCCTTAAAGCACAAGAGTTGGAATATCACCTGTGACCCAGAGACTGAGCTAAACAGAATCAGCAAAATAATCAAGAAAAGTATTCGTAAATTCAAATGAAAATTGGAATTTCAAAATTGCTGACCTGGAGACGTGCAATGAAGCTTTTTGGAATTTCGCTAAGAAGCTTAGGAAAGCGCATGCATGTATGTAGCAAGCTCATTAGTCACAATGGAAATGCAGTGTATTTTGATAATAGCAAATGCCACATTTTTATGACACACCTGAAACCTGCTCGTACCTAACTCGAACCTTGAGGATGAAAACATCACAGTAGATCATCACAAAGTCTTATAGAACTTGTGTTTTAGAAAACACAGTCATGCTTCAGTATTGCCATACACCCAACTAGAAATGTATCCAGGCGTCCTGCACAAATTGAAGACCTGAATTCCGATACTTTTAAGAGATTACTTGATAGACATTTCTTTGCAGATTATTGTAAAATGTACTGAGCAATATTTTTTTGTCTTTCAAAATGAAAATCCTATTCACAAAATCTTATAGAACTTGTGTTCCAGAAAACACTGTCATGCTTCAGTATTGGCATACAGCCAACTAGAAATATTACTTGCATTAACTAAAAATTAAAAATTAATATACATATAAAGCTAATACATTTTATACTTAAAACATTAACGATAGAAATCAAAAAGTTTACTTTTATTCCTCAAAGTTGTTACACTAAAGTCTTTCACCATGAATTGCTTCTTAATGTTTTTGGAATAATTAATGACTAGAAAATTAAATTCATCAGTGCCGACTATCATAATCATCATATTGTAATTTCTTGAACGAGAAGCTATTTTTCTCATTTTAACAAAATCGGTTAGTTTTAAGTAACGTCATTTTCAGGTAACTTCAACGTATAGTAAAATTAACACAATCCATTAAATTTTAGAAATGATTTTTATCCGAAAGTTCCCTTACAAGTTCTTGCGTTAGCTCACGCTTATTTAATGAACTGTCATTTACATAACACAATTAAATATTTTAAGCTGCATTTGAGCATATTAAATAATTCATACATTCTATCCCTATGTCAAGCATTAAACACTTAAAACCCTTTAGAAATAATCTCATAAGACATTGCATTCATGAAAATAGCAGTTGTGTTTACGAGTGAATCAGAAATATTCTCATGGGCAGAATGGGATCTATTTAATCGGTCAGAATGATACCTATTAATGAAGCAGAATTGGACGGATATAAGTATTTACGTCTCTCGAGAGTATGTATCTGAGAGATTGATAACGTCACACACAAATGGAAAGATGTGATAAGAACTGAGAACACTCTACAAGCCTTGTCGCAAGATGTTTCAAAAGGTAATCATATTATCTACAAACTAAATGCATAATAAATGTTAGCCAAACATTTTGCAATCTGTTTGGTTATCTTCAAAATAATTTTCTGGAACACGAAACTCACAACTGAATGCAAATTTCACTCGCTATTGTATTAAATTCGGTCTTCATTGAAACGATTATTTAATTTACTTTAGGGAAATTAAAAGTGATATTGCTTGAATGTTTAGCAAGTAAGAGTCTTGGTGAATACTCATAATGCCAATCAATTCTCGCTGAGCAATCGCTTTTATGGCTAGGGATATAGAGATGTAGGATATGCATAAGGGGGTCTAAAACTGCGTAGCGAGAGAGTAGACATCGTATTAGCTGTGCCTCTCGTTAATATTTGAGCCAGTTATTGCAGTTAACTAAAGAAAATGCACTTCACGATTATGTTTCAAATGTTTGAGTATCCGTACTCTTATCGTAAAATTGAGTAATAATAAGCATCGTAAAATATTTTTGCGTTCTGCGTGTTCGCGGATTTGGAGTGATTGATGGCAACACTTGATAAGCAATCAAAATCCAATTTATTCTTCAATACTACAGAATACTGTTCCAAATCCGCGTTACAGTCGTCCTAAAATTATAACAAACACGCTGAAACAATCAGAAAACAGCCTTCATAATATCAACCTATAACCGTGAAGACAGCTTCACGGCAAGACACTAAATATAGCTCCCAACTCGGTCGATCGGTCTCGGAGCTCAATACACTGCAGTCACTCTCACGATACACTCCGCTACTCCGCATACAGGTAAGGTTTATATAGCTTTTGACCTGCCTTCCAGAACATTCTGGGGAATCCGGTAAGAATTCATTTTAGAATGTTTTTGCTCCGTTTATGGCATATCACCAGTTTAATCGCCAAACGCCACCAAACGGGTGATCTCGCGACAAGCCTGGCAACCCTGCCTTTCCTTGCCATTTTCTGGCAAACCTAATCCCGCTTTGCGAGAAGCTATCTTACTGCAGGTGGACATTTCGTAAGAACATTTTACTTAGAATTCATGGGAAACAATGCTCCTGGCGTTATAATATTCTAAATAAAACTTAATTTAAAGTGCATACATGAATCAGCTTCTCAATATAACAATATATGGTAATTAATATATTTGATAATTTAATACTGAAATCCAAGAAAAAGAGTTTGGCTTTGATAAGACTATGGTTATAAATTATGAATACTCAAGAAACTGAAATATATTGATGCGTTGAACCCACAAGTAAAACGTTTTTGGATCTTGGACCATATCTTTGCTTCTGGCCTCAACTACTAAAGTTCTAACTAGTAATTAATCATTATACCAGAGGTTATTAAAATTTTTATAAACTAGAAATGTATGT
>KK112210.1:60682-73818 GCA_000611955.2 Stegodyphus mimosarum | reverse complement strand
CCCGAAGGCGTGAATCAATACTTGAGCAAACTCAGTAAATAAGCATTTGAGGAAATAAGTATTTCAAGGAATAATTAAGCAATTGATGGCAAGTCGAGGGCAGCAATCTTATGACAATAGGCAAGCAATCTTTGGCGATACATGCGCAGGAGAAAAAAGTAAACCTTTTTTGATATTTAATACAGTAAAGGCAGCAGATATCGATTCCGTACGAAAAATATCCGGCCTTATTTTGGACGTATTTCGGCCCTTACGTTAATTTTAGTCATTCTAATATCAAAATTTAGTATCATTATGGTTTACTGTCCACAACTCTTACAGTGGATAACTGTAAAGACATGACGGCTGAGGTTCTTTACCTGCCAATGCGTTTCCTCATAATACGTGACCACGATCCTAACTGACAAATCTTAAAATCTGATAGATCTATGAAGAAGTGGTTGTTATTTGCTAACAAAATCGCGTGCAGGAAGTAGAGGACTTATAAAGTTGCATAAAAGTAACCAGTTATGTCAGTAAATTGGAGCAGAAGCTAGAATTGCTGCATTCTTGAACAATTTTTGGAACTATTTGCTAAAATTTACCAATGTTTGAATGCTACCGATTTCCTCCTGACTATTTTAAGTTAAACCAAGCCTCGACTACAGCTTACGGTTATATACCTTATTGTTGTATTATTCGCAAAACTAGTCCGATTACAGTTAATAAAATATCACAGTATCATAACAGCGAAAGTGAGTCTCTAACAAGTGTTCTAAATGCGAATCCACCCTTATTTGAAACTGTATATATCTATAACATAAAATAAATGAAAAAAATATTATTTCAAAAAAATAATATTCCGCACTAACTGCGTCAATGACAGTAAATCTTTTCAATGCACCCTAGCAACAACACACATCAAAACTGCGACTCTTTTGCAACACCCTTCGTCATTCTGATTCCATGTGACCACAAACGGCAAATTCTGATCATGTCAAACCGATAATAATCAGTTTCGAATTATCTGGTATACCTAGTTCACCACTCATAAAATTCTGTATTAGACTCTAAACACTCCTTCATATCTGTAAAATTGTAATACAAACATTTAAAGGACAAATACCAGACGTTTCCAGCCAATGATTATCGTGAAACGGCATGCAGTGGTTGCTATACCATAAGGCAATTTCTCTCTCTTTTCTTCATGCCTTCGTGTTGCAACGGTAGCACACTCGGCGCGTATTCGAGAGCTCCAGGTTCTAGCTCCGGGGAGGGCATTCTTCATTTTTCAGGTATTCTGCTTCAAAAATGCCTAATGATTCTGCAATGGCGCCCAAACTAAAAAACGTAGTGGTTGATGATTCTTCACCACCAGAATTTGTCGATTGGGTCCACTAATTTCCAGTCGCCCTTTAAAAAGGATATAAGATATTTTCACCTTCTTTCTGTACGCGTTCGTCGTGTAACGGTAACAATTGGAGCGTACTCGAGAGGTGTAAGTTCGAGTCCAGGCGAGGGCATTGATCACTTTTCACTTTTCCTACTCTACTACTGTAGAGTCACTCTACAGTTTCGCTCGAACTGAAAAAAGGTAGCAGCTGGTGATTCTTCACCACCAGTATTTGGCGATTGTGTCCACTAATTCCCAGTCGCCCTTTAAAAGACGTAGATAAGGTAATTTCGCTTTCCTTTCTGCAGGCCTTCGTGTTGTGACAGTAGCACAGGCGGCGCGTATTCAAGAGTTCCAGGTTCGAGTCCCGGCGAGGCATACACATTTTTCATATTTCCTACATCAAAATAACCTAATGACTCTGCAATACAAATCGAAATAATAAGTTCTTCATCATATGCAGCGGCCGAGCGGTAAAGACGCTGAAGGTTCGAATTCCGCGAACGGGCTGGCTGCATGGGCGTTGTCGTGGTTTTCCCCATGTATACGAGCCAGTTTCCCTTAGAAAGTCCTCTACGAAGGCACCCTCCCTTTAGGCAGATTGCCATCGTGTGCTTTGCGATAATTGAATAACCTAACCTAACCTATCTTCATCATATGAGACTCTTTCACATAAACTTATTGTTTATTCTGTATGTATGGAGGCTAAACTTATTTAATCTTACCTCTGTTTTTCCGTTTTTGAAATAAAACGTGAAGTTTTACATTAGCTTAGTTTTATAAGTCTTAAATTTAAAAAAAATTAATGAATTTTGGAAATTAATAAAATTAGTAAAAATGCTTGTAGCTTTTTATATTTACTGGCTACTTCATATAACATAATGTCACTCTAGTATATGAGTTCGCAACTATTTATTTTTAAATGGTATTTTTCTTCCGCAGTTGCATAAAGTGAATTTATATTCCGAAATTAAAAATAATTTTCTGCTTAAGAAACAGAATTTTTTCGCTGCAAAGATATTTTCCTTGTAGCAAAAGAATATGTTTCTAACTTTGTATGTAATTTACATATAATGAAAGTCTTCCTTTTTTTAATAAATTGAGTTTCTGTTTAAAAATTAACTAACATTAATAAGAAAACTACAAAAAAACCAAAACATTAAATTTTTACTTAATGTAAAGATATTGAAAAGTTTCTCGCAAATAGAAAGGATTATGCGCACAAAGAAAATAAATCTGCCTTTTATTTAAAATCTCTCTTTTAAATGATATGCATTGCAAAGAACTCGTCACTAAACTATTTATTTTTTCCCTAATCTTCTAAGTAGATTTAAAATTATACTTGTTAATGACAAATATTAAATTACTTGTTAATGTACCATATAGTTCTTTCTCAAAAAATAAATAATTACTTTATCAGAAATTTCATTCAAAATCAGATTTTATAGAATTATTTCAAGCAGCACTTTCTTTAAGCATTTTTTAAAAGCATCGGCGATAATTAAAATAATTAGATAAAGTCGATCTCTTTCTAGTAAGTGAAAAAAAGAGAAGAGGTTCCACATCTCTATATGATTTTTGCTAGTTATAGCAGAACAGATATTTCAAATTTATGTTATTATTTTACTCTTTGAATATAAAAATGCATTATAAAATAAGAAAGGAGTATTTCAAATGAATTTTTTTAGTCATAAAACCAGCGATGAAGGTTCAAAGAAAAATCAGTCTTAAAATATTCCTCTCTAAAATTTAATGGCCAAAGGTAAAAAAAATTCTTCATAAAAGCCATTTTAACAGATATATTTTCAAACCAAGGAAGATGCATTCCTTTTTTATTTATCGTGAATTTTGATTGTTTCTGGAAAATACTTATAAATCTCTTCAAACAAACTTCATGTTTATCTTAAAAAATACTTTTTGATTTGTATGGTCTCAAATATTATGGAATTCTGTATTTTAGTTTCAAAATAAAGGGATTGCTGGAAAAACGTATCTTTTCTTCAATATTTTTTAATATGCAAAGCAATAAAATAATTTCGAACTTATTTGAATAAATTATTTTAGGCATGCATTTTCATATATTTTATATTTAATCCAAGCAGTTCCTATAGCAAAAAATAAAATAATAAAACTTGAATTTTAAAAAATCTCGAAGTCTCAGATTTTATATTAAACCTAAATGTGCCTTTTTTCATTTACACACATATGCATGTTTCGAGAACATTTGGGCTACTGTCCCTTTGGTTTACAAATATTTAAAATCAGCATATCAGCAAAATTTCCGATAGGCAAACTGGGCATTTTCCCATGCTGGAGATATTTTTTTCGTACGTTATTAAAGAACTCTTTAAAGTTTTATAAAATATGAGTTAGACCATAAAACAAATTCCAAATTCGGGCTTCCATGTTCCGTTATTCGAATGGAGGACTACGTCATTCAAAATTCTATAACTCAAAGTACCGTTGCTTTTTCACAATGCAGGAAACATACATACATTCATGCAGATATTTCATTATTTAATTCCTATAAATGTAATACAGGGCGATAATATTTGGTGGCAACAATTTGAAAAGTGAAACGGACATTTTAGCGAAGCAACGCAAAAAGCCGTTTCGAGACTAATAGCCAGTCTTGTCTAACACTCCTTTGGGCTAATAATAAATGTGAAAAATAAATATATACATCATGGATTTTTTCTGAGTAACCGGAAGCTTCAACTGTTTGGTGGGACATTTGAAAAGTATCAAATTTCTTATATAATTGTTTTGAATATAAGTTCCTATTTCTTTTAGTTTGGATGAAATATGTACAGATTTCTTTATAGTTCATGTTCGTCTTCCTTTTTCCTTGAATGAAATTTAATTAGGGTTTGTTCTGCATTTTACATCACAAATCATTTTAATTATTATTAGTCTAAATGGCGTTAGAAAAGAAACTGGATTTTCGGTTCAATCACTATAAAAGTCTGAATCACTTTTTAAGTTCCTTTCACCAAATATTTTCAATTTGTATTCTATTTAATGAAATTAAATAATAAAGAATCTGCATGAAAGTATGTATGTTTCTTTGATTTCGCATTGATGAGGAACAACGGTACTTACCGCCATTAAATTCCGAATAACATAGCCCTCCACCCAAATATGAGCACCTGGAAACCAGAATTTGAAATCTGGATATTTTTTTATTTTCCATTTCCTATTTTGTAAACCTTTAATGTGCAGGGTGTTTATAAAATCCCGGACCCATTTTGATGTTTAATAACTCATAAAATAATAATAATAGATTAAAATTAATAACGCAAATGGTTAGATAGACTCAAAAAGCTTCATGACCCTTGTCAATGAACTTCCAAGTGTGCCCCTTTCGTCGCACGGAGAATATCAAGTCGATATTCAATTTCACGTCAGGTACCGGCAAGCATGTCGGCATCCACAGAGGCTATTGCGGTTGTCATTCTGGCATTTACGTCATCCATGTTCGACACTTTCCTCCAGTAAACGTTGTCCTTTACAAATCTCCAAAGGAAAAAGTCCAGCGGCGTTATATCAGGTGATCTGGGTGGCCAAGGAATTGGACCTCCTCGCCCAATCCATCTTCCTGTAAAATGGTCATTCAAAGAACTACAAACGATGGTACCTCAATGAGGTGGTGCACCAACTTATTGCAAAACTACGTGCGGCTGAAGCTCTTCTAGTTGTGGAAATACGAAATTTTCCAGCATTTCTAAGTATACGACTGATGAAACTGTCTTTTCTGTAAAAACGAAAGGCCCAATGACTCGGTCGTGCATTAGTCCACATCACACATAAACCTTTGGGGAATCCCTTTGTGCCTCACGGTATTCATTGGGGTTTTTAGATGCCCATGAATAAAGAAAAGAGAGAAAAGCGGAAAAATGCAAATAATAAGCAGACGATATTTAGAAAAGTACAGATATTTAGACTGGAAAATGAAAATATCTGAAATGAACCACACGCGCAGACGATGTTTACAAAGGTAAAGAAATTCAAATTGAAAAGGAAAATATGTAAGTTATTCCATCAATAAATGCCATACGTTTGTTTATATCTTCATTATCTTATGAGTAATTAAACATCAAAATGGGTCCGGAACTTTATAAACACCCTGTATTTTTGATTAAAAAACTCACGATTTCAAAGCGAGCAGTGACAGCACTCTACGGAATGAAGCATTTTTATTTCCAGCGCGCGAGATTGTCTATTGGAAATTCTAAAAATATTCTGTTTTTAAATATTTTCAGCGCAAATTGACGTTAGCCGAAATGCTTTCGAAACTGGTATATGCCTGTAAATGAAAGAAAACGCCTGTTTGGGCGTAATATAAAATCTGAAAATTTCATATTTATTTTTTTTATTTTGCAATTGTATTGTTTTAATTAAACAACTTTACTGTTTATGTTACGGGACCGTTACTTTTCATGTTGTTAAGGCAGATTTTTGTTTATTTCTAAACCATTCTATTTTATGCACATGATTTGGGATCTTATGAGAAAAGTATCGTATATTCTAGGCTTTTATAAACTTTCTTTAACTATGAATAACAAATTATATTCATCGGTTTTCATCTACGAAAACCAAGTTCCATTTTCAAGATAATAAAATTGTTTCTAATAAAATAAATATTGCCTATATATGCCCATGCTCATTATTAAAATATTTCAACATTTAGAGAAAAGTTACCATGCAATTAAGGAATTATATTTGCCCTGTAAGAACTGATCTATTAGATCCTTATGTAATAACTCTGGCAGACACTCACTTTGCTCTTACGTATAACTCTTCGCATGAACTGTTTAATGCTTTAGAATTTCTGTACTTTCCTTTGTGAAAATTGCTTCCAAACAGCTAATGCTGTTAAGTCAACGCCGGAGCGGAATGCATTTTGCTTCAAGCGAGGAGTGGTACCTAAATATTATCCGGAAAGAGAGAATACGTGATTGTTGCTAATCCTAGAGCATTAAATATCTGCAAGCAATATTATTTTTCCGCTATGTTGATCTGGAGATTTAAGCAACCATGTAAGAGGAGCAGCCGAAGATAGTGGCAGCATCAAGGGACGAAGCGGAATTTTGATACAGCCATAAAAAGAAAGACAGGATGTCATCATGTCAACATTAGGTCACGGTATAGGGCGAGCTTAAGTATTTGGCCATGAGGGTAATAACAACGCTAGCCATTAATCTTCTCAGATGGTAAATAAAAACGCTGTTCTTTCAGGCATGGAAGAAAAGTTTATTTTCTTTCAGAAGATAAGGGAAATGATGAGAGGGAACTTTAAATAGTGCTAGCGATTTGCTTGGAGGAAATATGCGATAAATAACTCGAACAAAATTAAGCAATTTTCGCTTCTAGCAACTTTTAAAAATAAGAACGCTTCCTCCTTCTACATGTATATGGCTGTGCAAACTAACTTTTTATTTCCTTGTGTTATATTTAAATATCTATTTAGCTAACATTGTAAGGATTTTAAGTTCACTAATGTTTATTTTATTTTAAAAATTTTCTATTATCTCTTATTTTCCACTTTCGGCCGTGAATATGATAATGCAAATTGTACTTGCTAACGATTAAGTATTCAAGTTGTGGCTTTTTGCCAAGAGCAGAAGAAAGAAGAGAGAGAACTCTCTTGCTACGAGTCTTCACGCGAGCTTGCCATCAGTTACTGGCCAGAAGTTCAATCCTCTTGAAAGCTAAAAACGTATTGTAGGTTTCCGCAGTTTGCGTACTACAGACGTAGTAATTTAAAGGCCAGTCTTAGTGCTAGTCATTTGTGTAAAATATTAAAAGTTAGCTCTTATTTAAATTTTAGTTAGTTAGTAGTCTTATATTCTTTTACGTTCAGGCCACAAGTGGTTGGTCTTTGTATCTCGAAGTTCGGGAACGTGTGTAAAATCGATAAGAAAATAAAGGGTAATTTGAACCCTCCTTATATTTATTGTATCTTCTATACACGCACGAACATAGCTTTTAGTAAGCTCCCTGTTCCTACTCAGGACTACAGTTATGTTTGCAAAATCAACTAGAATCAACAGAAGTACTGATAACATGACTGCTGAAAAGGTATTTGTAAATCTAATATTACTTTCAAAACATTTCGCAAAGAATTTTATTTTCTAAAGCCTTGCTGAAATGTATTTTTAAGATAAAACTCATGTATGTATGTAGGTATTATATATGTATACACACCCTGTTTGTATTTTGCATTCACCACATATTAATTTAACTGATATTTTTTATTAATATTTATTGCCAAAGAAAATGAATGTATTAATATTCAACGTGACATGCAGAACAAATAGAACACATTTGGAGAGAAACGGTTCTAATATTTGTTAGCATTGGCTCATTTGGTTTTTGAAGTAGATAATGTGAAAAATGTGCAATAACTCTTGTCAGGACTCGAACTCCGGACATCCTGATGCTAGCCGGGCATGCTTTTCAATTATATTCAGATGGTGTCGGATGATCATCTGCCTACCTGTTAGTTAGGGTGCCACTGTTAAATCACATATAAGTTTTCGAACCCATAAAACCGAAAAAATCCGCAATGGTTTAGCTGGAACTCGTTCTAGGGATCTCCCAACTGCCAGCAGGACGGGCTTCCAATTACAACACAAAGTCACTCGATTGAGAGTTAAAAACCTTACAAATATATTGAAACTTATAGTTGTATGGTTAAAATAATTTTGCATTTATGCATATGTGAGAGGATAGTAAAACTTATTGTTGCTACTAATCTTACTTGTCTGATGTAATACGAATAAGTCCACTTCTTCTGACAAGAAAAACACGATTGTGCCTGTCGTTGGCCAGAGCCTTAAGCACCATACAGGTGACAATCCAACTTCATATGCTCAGTTTCGCTCCAGTTTTGAAAACCAGCACTCCCAGGGGCAGATCCGAAGGTCTGCCACCTCTCTTACCCTACCATCAACATATAGAGGAAACTTAAGAGTAAATGCATTTCATATTTTTCTCCAAATCACCTCATTTAAAACTGACCATTTTTATAGTGCTACTGATACAGATATTTATTTATAATTCAACCAATCATAATACACTCTGTCACAAAAAAAGAAAAAATGTACACGAAAAAATGTAGCGAGGTACAATCACGAAACTCGGCAGGAATGTAGTCTGGTAAGACATATGCCAGTTATTTAAATTTTCGATGCCAATGAGATAAGGTTAAGCGCGCTATGTTCATATGAGATGAGGCTGGGATAATTCAGAATCTGTCAAATGGATGGACGGTATCGTGACAAGAGATGCCTTTGTGACGTAACTGGCGGCGGTAGAAAGAGTTGTCAGATTTTCAGAAAGGACGTATAATAGGCCTTCAAAGAAGGAAGTTGGTCGAACAGTCGTATCGGCCGCCACCTCGGTCGGAGCGATATGGTGATTGCTCAGTTTTGGGCGACAGTAGGTCACGGAAGGGATAGTCTACCGTCGCCGAGTTCTGGACATCCTAGGAACATAAATGAGTGGCCACTTCCGCACCAACAACGTCGTTAGCATCGATTCGACGCAATTTACCACCTTCTAGGCATCCGGTGGTATCGAGGGTAACCATTCGAAGACTACTGTCCGAAGCTGGTATATGCTGCCAAGGTCCATTAAGACACCTATCACTGACCCAATATCATAGGCAGTGTCGATTGGATTTTTGCCGAACCAGGGCAAGCTGGAGTGTGACCGACTGAAGGAGTGTAATCTTCCACGATGAATTCCGATCCAGTCTCAATACTGATGACCAACGTGTGGATGCGACCAGGATAGTGATCAAATCTGACATTTGTTGTCGAGCGGCATACGGTAATTTCATAAGGTATGACAGTGTGAAGAACGATTTGTTGGGACAGACGATCACCTCTAGTCGTCCTTCAAGGCAATATAACGGCTCGCAGTTAAGTGGACTATATTTTTAAGTGGATTGTATTGTTATGCTATTAAGTCGCCCAGGTACCGTTTAACAGCAAGGCAACGCTGGCCCACATACAGCCCGACTCTAACAACAATACCTTCAAGGATGTGACGTACTTCTGTGGCCTGCCAAGTCACCATACTTTTGTCCAATAGAGCATGTTTGGAGCATGCTTGGAAAGCAACTGCAGCCGTCCCTGAATTAGCTGCCCATTTGCAAAGATGATGGCATGATCTTCAGCAGGGGGTCATAAGTGACCTACTTGACCACGCCGTGTTTCGGCTTGTATATCTGCCAGAGGTGGCTATACTACTTACTGATTTGTAAGTTTTTCATGCCGGAACTTCTTAATAAAACGATCTTTTGTTCTGAATTTGTAATCATTTGTTTATCTTCTGATACACTACATACATGTTAAGTTTCCTGATAGTATTATGTTTTCTTCTGGGTGCATATATTTTGTATGACAGAGTGTATTTAAGTCTGCAATCTGAAACTTAATTTAATCAATAGGAATTAAAGTAAAGTAATAGATGAATCCTTCTTAGTTTAAAACTGAAACAAAGTCTGAGCATTTCTGTTCTTGCTTCTCTGGTTTGAGAACTTACTATTCGCTCATACACTTTTTTTCTTCAAATATATATAAACAAATGTAACAGGTACCGATATATGTATTCAAAAATAGACTCACTTTTTAAGCTGCTTTAACTCTGTGATTTTTTGTTCCACAGTTAAAGTCTCCAACAAGTATGAACAATTTCACTTATCTAGTTCTGTACCTTCGAAATATTGTTGTCCATTGCTTCGTCACTGCCTAAATTATTACACGCATATATATATATATATATATAAATACACGTGTAATAATTTATGTGTGTGTGTGTATTATATATACATATATTCCCAAACGAAGAATAGTAAAACTGAATCTCTGAAAAGATGCTCCCTAAGCAGTAATACAGAAATATAAATCGGCAATCTAATTACATTTTGCACATTGCCCAGAGACTACCAAAACGCCTGTGAAGAAAATAAAATTTAAGGTAATACAATCAATAAAATAAAAGCATACAATCAAATATATCCAAAGCGTATAAAAATATAAATTAAATGCATGTCAAAAATAAACTTTTGCTTGATAAGAGTTTAATTTTTTTTAATAAAATCAGAAAGGGGTCATATTTTAATGGTCGCTCAAAAGGGTTAGATAAGGTTTTCTCACGCTCTACCTGAGCTCGCAGTCGACCCATCTATTCTTGTACTAACTCCTATTAACCCCGAGTTTTTATGCCTTTTTTAGTATTGCTATTAAGCATCGTTTTATTCGCACTTACACCACATACAATTCACCAGTAAACTCGCAGTATTTTACATAGCAGCATATGTTTTAAATTTCAGATGTTACTACACAGAGCATACGTTTTTCTACATGTTTAGTCTTTTTTTAGTTTATCATATCAATGCTCAATTTTCTTAGTAAGATGGCTAACAAAACTGCTTTTTCTCTTTTTCTTATTAACTTTTTGTATGTTAATTTTATTTATTAAACATCTCATTCTCCGCACTTAATGCCACATGAAAATTTAACCGAAAAATTCAAAAACATTTAAAAACAGAATATCTTTAGAATTCCAGACAGAGAATTAGAGGTTGTCATATATATTTTTTATTCGCTATATTATTTCTTTAAAGGCCGGCCAGAGGCCTAAACTAGGTGTCATAAAATAGAAAACGTATCTAATTATTTTAATGAGACCAGTCATATAACTTCATAGAAAAAATGAATATTTGTAATTACACATCTCATGATTTCAGTAAATCTGTATTTAGATCAATTAAAATAAAAAGCAGAAAAACGTGTTCTTAAGAAATGTGTTCATCGCTCTTAAATCATTTAGTTTATTACCCAGCAACATTCCAGATTAAATTTCAAAGTATCTTAGGTTTCATTGATTAGCAATACTCAGATGCATGTAAAATAAAAGTATTTTATTTCTGGCCGTGACAACACATTGCTTTCATAGAGCAGAGGTTTCTAGTTAAAACTGAAAGATAAGTGTATTATATTCTTCCGAATGGTAATAGTCTCTCGTGCCTGAGATAAAAATGTATTTCGAACAGTGTTGTCACTACTCGCTTTCAGTCGTTGGCTTTATATGTTGCCACTGCTCGTTTTTAAATTGTTATTACTCAAAAATTAATGAAGTTTTACAAATTATGAAATAAATAGTAAAACAAATTCAAAATCCAAATTTGGGCTTGCACATATTCGGTTGGAGGACTATGTTATTCAAAATTTAATAGCTCCAGGTTTCGTTGTTTTTCACAGTGAGAGGAATACACATATATACATGCAGATTCTTCATTATTTAATTTCTTTAAAACTAATGCAAGGCAATAATATTTGGTAAGAAAAATTTGAGTCAACCGCAGTAAAACACCATTTGAAGACTAATGCTTTTGTACTAAAAAAATTTAAATAATACATTTCTTCACGAAATAATGAAATGAAATTATTAGAGGTTTTTCTCTCCAGCAAGCTCCGAATCATGACTGATTAATAAATATACTAATGTTGTATGCGAGCTCCATGATAAATCAATAAATTTTAATAAAATCAGAGTAAGCATAAGGTTAATTAAGAAATTGTCTTTTCAGAAATAGGATTAAAAAATAAAGATATAATAATAAAAACAAAAATCTAAAATCTTTCAGATTTTATCCTAAGCAAAAAGGGCCCTTTTCATTTGCATACGTGTTTCGAGAACATTTGGGGTACTGTCCCCTTGGGCTAAAATATTTAAAAGCAGCATATCTTTAGAATTTCTGATATAAAGTCTTGCGCGCTGGAGATAAAAGTAATTTATTCCGTACAGTGTGTTGCTCGTTTTGAAATCGTTGAGTTTCTGAATCAAAAATTCTTTAAAGTTTAAAAAATATATAATATATAATAAAACACATTCAAAATTCAAGATTCGGGCTTCCAGGTGCCATATTCATGTAAAGGACTACGTTATTCAAAATTGGATGGCTGATGGCATCGTTGTCTTTTCAAATGCGAGAACAATGCATACATTTATGAAGATTCTTCCTTAGTTAGTTTCTGTAAGTATAATTCATAAAGTGGTGGCAACAATTTGAAAAGAGATACAGCCAAATCGTTGAGTTTCTGAGTCAACGTTTTTTTAAGTTTAAAGAATATGTAATAGATAATAAAAAAATTCAAAATTCAAGCTTCGGTCTTCCAGGTGCACATATTCTTGTGGAGGACTACGCTATTCAAAATTTGATGGTCCTAGGTACTGATGTTTTTTCACAGTGCGAGAAACATACATATAATCATGCAGATTCCTCATTATTTAATTTCTTTAAATACAATGCAGGGCGATAGATAATATTTAGTGGCAACAATCTGAAAAGTGAAATGGAAAATTTATAGTGAACTGAAGCAAAATGCCATTTCTAGAATAATAGCCCTTCTGGAATAACGCCCGTTTGGGCTAATAAAGAAAATTCTATTATTAGTAAATAAATTCTTGCATCACTTCATGTCAGTTGCAGTGTAAGTAATACATCTTTAATTTTAAATTTTATGGGCTTCAGTATGAACAGTTAATCTTTTTGAAGCCATTTTGTTGTTTCGGAGTTTCTCAGTCATTGCAAAAATTAAAAAATTCCGGTTAATCTTCGGATTATGGTAACTTGGCGGTTTTTTGGCGAAAATTTTTCGAGCAACCTTGCTACAGCAACCTGCCAGTTTTTTTTGGGGGGGACGCCATTTTGTTATCACGAAATAAAGGTTTTTTTTTTTTTTTTTTT
>KK112210.1:50341-60604 GCA_000611955.2 Stegodyphus mimosarum | reverse complement strand
GTGGAACAAACGTGCACAGAAATTTGTTTTTACAGGGCAAATTTATATATGAAACATGTAAATAATTTTTCTCGTAAATTAGAAAAATTTGCACGAAAATGCAGGAAAATTTTGTGAATCTTTGAAGTTGGTAAGAAAGGACATATATGAAATTACCTGATCGCTAAAAAGTATGTATACTATGCAAGCTTTTATATGTTCAGCTTGCATATACCCTTTCCAAGGATGAACATTTGCACGTGTAAAATATATAAAATATGCATGAAATTACATTAATTTTCTTTTCTCTCTAAATTATCCATTATAAAAGTCACCTGCGAATTTATAAGGCAAACATTAAAAATGGTTGCAAATACTTAGTGTCAGATATTTAACTTATTTCCATGCAGGTTTACTTGTACTGAAATGGATTGCAAAATGCTACAAACGCGTAATGCACAAAATGACTATCATTTAATTAAAATATAAATAAATTAAAGAACACTAATTAAAATATAAATAAACATATACATTAAATTACTAAAAATTATTATTATTATTATAATTTTTATCGCCTTACTAAAATGTCGCCAAAAGTCGCCAAACTACCAGTTACCATATTCCAAAGATTAGCCAAAATTCCTTCCACCAAAAATTTCATGACATATAATGTATAAATGTTAACATCCAAGGCACCGTAAATGTTCGAAACTATACGCGATTCAGAATTTAGATATTGTAACTTGATATTTATTCGAGAAAAAAAGTAACAAAAATCACCAGTTACAGTCTTATGGAGCTGAACAGGATAATAATTTCCAAATAATAAAATTGTGTTGTGTCAATAACATAAAATTAAGTACTAGCGTGATATCAAGGCTGTAATAAAAAGTACAATTCATTCAGTAGTAACAAAATTAAAGTAGAAAGCATGTTCAGGTTTTAAATTAAACTCCATTATGGTTCGATGCTTGGAGCGTTTTATTAAATTTAAGATAAATTCAATGTCGTTATTATTATTAACGTAGTAGAATATCAATGAAATCTGAGTCTAGAAATGAGGAAAATGTCGTAAAAAAGAATTGGACAGCTTATATATGTTTCTTTAGAATAATCCTGAAGATTTTTTATGTCAAACACACTTTATGAATCTCATATTCTTTTATAGAAAGTTGAAGCAAGAAGAGGAAAGGAAAAATATAAAACTTCATCCTGCTCTTGCGGCATCTCTGAAAGTTGCACTGTCAGCAATGGATTATTGATGTAGAAGATAAATAAGGAAATAACATACGATAATGCAACAAAAAAATTTTTTGTGACTGTGTGACTATGGAAGATAGGAGGGTACGGTAAAATAAAAAGAGCTACGTTTCCTATGTTCCTGCCTTCGAAAATCATTTTAAATTCGTTACACTTTTTGTATGAAAGAAAATCTTATCGAATATTTCTTTCATATGTCGTTTTGAACTAAAAGAAGTGTTTCTATTTCTTCTTTTGTGTGATTGTGGATACATGAAACAGCGCTACAAAAAGTTTCATTTTTTCTCTCTCATGAAACTACATTACTTATTTATGTATACAAAAACCCCGTGAGTGAGTTAGAGCTCTGGTTTTGCAATTTTCATTCTTTTTTATGCTTGGCAAAATAGAGGAAAAGAAATGACGCCTAGATTTGAAATAAAAAGTACATGTGAAAGGGGATTTAATGCGAACAAAAGCAACAATTTGAGTGAAGAAAAACGGTAAATTACAGGATACGAATGTAGAAATGTATCCGAAAATATTTCATTTTGATCCAAATATGAATATGAATTTAAATATTTGATTACGAAGGTTGTAACTTTACACAGTAACTGCAGATGCTATCTTTCATTACAGTTCGGAAAATTCATTAGAGAGCGGATGGAGTGAAAATTTTAAAGGAAAAAAAATTTAATCCAAATGCTTGATTACATAATAAACAAAATCACATATTGTTAGTTTTAAAGTAAAAAAAGGGTAAATATAATGGAAACAATCCCAAATGGGTCGACGCCTTACGTTTTAAATTTTTCGTTTCAGTTTCATTTTTCCATGAAAGGAAAGGAACTCACAAATCGCAAATGAAATGAAAAATATACCGAAGCATTTTGTCAGGTCTGAGTGTTCGGTGCATATTCTTGGCAAACATCTTCGTGAACTTCTTAAATCCTGATCTTGAGCAGGGAGCTGAATGCAGCTATGTTCTGTGGTAGACTATTGTGATTGAGTGGTAGAAGAACTGCCTTTGAAAGGGATTTAAAATCCTCTTTTATTAAATCACTATTATATACAACCACTTCCCAAATCGGGAAGGATACAGAAAGTAAAGACCATACTTGGGTCTAAAATGAAAAATTAAATAATATTTAAACTAAAGCTAATTAGAAATTAAACAGTCGTTGCTCGCCGAGCTATAACGCGAGGTTGGCCTCTAACTAAATGGTGGGTAACAAGATGTACTAATACTGACGCACTTGGATTTATTTCAATCAGCAATCACGTAAAGCGCTATGGCTTAGAATTTAAATGCTAGCTAGTCAGAAGAACGTTGAATAGCGTGATTGTGGTCTGAGACTAAAAGCTCTCTCACACTGAGAGGTTTCTACCTTTCGTTTAAATAGATCTTGGCTCCACTTCACATTAGCATAAAGCTGAAAACGCGCGCTTCTTCTAACGGGAAGTTGAAAATGAGAAGAGATAAAAAGATTTAAATTAAAATAAAACTTTGATAGTTTAACTAAAACCTTACAATTTCTGTAAAGGAAATTTAAAGACTGTTGAATTTCTATGCCTCAAATATTAAGTTAGTGAATTTTTACTTGAAAAATCCGCGTTTTAACTTGAAATGGAATAAAGCATTTTTCAATTAAAATAAGATGTTTTGTTCCAAGGTCAACAAAATTGGGAATTAAAGCATGGTTTAGAAAAATTAGAGTATCAAGAAAAACACCATAATTAAAACAAAAGATATGCACAACAAAGTATTTAACATTTTACATAGTTTTGGCTTCATTACATCTATGATATTTCAATGATACTGTTAAAAATTTACATAATCGCCTGTAGCAACGGCAACTGTCGTCAATAAAAGGAGGGGCTTTCCTTGGTAGAGGCGCAGTTTGTTTTCAGTTCGAGCCAGAGTAGACCTGCCCGGGGGAGAAGCAAGTAGATGATGGTTCCGGTTCCTGTCTTGTTCCGGTCCCCGTCTTATTTCCAGTTCCTGTCTTGTTCCGGTTGCCGTCTTGTTCTAGTTCCAGTCCGGCTGTTTAAGACACGTGAGATCTGAAGTTTGAATCCAGAGCAACTTAAATGGAAATATATGCCGAAGGTGGCCACATGGGTTTTGTACTTATCAGAAACTGATCTTCACCGTGATAGAATAGCTGACAGTTTAAAGCATTGCCTGGGAATTTGAATGTTTCCACCTAAGATGTTAAGTTTTCGTTTATGATGTTAAGTTTTCATCAATTTTGGAGTTCTAGTTGAATAAACCTTTAAGTTTTGGACAGGGTTTTGTGTTCTTCAGAAATTTTAGGTTCGAAGTCAGATATATCACATAGAATTTAACGGGAAAAATCAACAGATATTTTCCGTGTTACCACCAAACTTCATAACTCATCACTAGAAAGCATATTCTCAATGTTATTATTTACCGTAGAATCAAATGCTATTACGTAGACAATATTTTTACACCCGTTATTCCTTCAGGCAAAGAACAGGTATGGTGAAAAGAAAATTTGATGGGATACTAAAATAATATTTCACCATTATGGTATACTTCAAATTTATTGAGGGGGGAATCTGAAAGTTTTTAGATTTTATATGACGTTCAAAGAGGCGTTTTGGGGTTTTTTTCATTTACAGACACATACACAGTTCGATAGCATTTGGGCTAATGCCACTTTCAGCTGAAAATATTTACACATATGTAATTATTTAAACGACGTACCTTTAGTCGATAAACAGTCTCGTGCGCTGGAAAAAAGATGTTTTATTCCCTAGAGTGTTGCCACTACTCGCTTGTAAATCATTGAGATTTTAATCAAAAATTGGTTAAAGTTTTGCAAAGTATGAAATAGACAGTAAAACAAATTCCAAAGTCAAGCTTCCAAGTGCTCATATTCAGATAGAAGACTATGTTATTTAAAATGTGATGGCTCTAGGTACCTTATTTTTTTTCACAATGCGAGAAAGATACATATGTTCATGCTGATTCTTTATTATTTAATTCCATATAATATAATACAGGGTGACAATATTTGATGGCAACAATTTGAAAAGTGATTCAGACGGTTATAGTGATTCAACGGAAAATCCCCTTTGAAGACTAATAGCACTTCTTGGTTAACGCCATTTTGCCTAACAAAAACGTGACATATGAATATTCCTGGTACTTGTGCAATAGACTGAAAAAACAAACACTCTCTCTTTCTGCGGGTATTTAATAATCAGTTTACAAGAATAAGCTTCGCAGAAACTCAAGGGCTTAACTGTCACCTAATTATCACGTTTGCTGCCGACGACGAGTTATCTGGTTAAGTCGAAGTTTGTGCTTAGGCGCCACCTACGCGTTAATTCGTAGAATGTTTTTGTTTTACCTATGCTTATGATCAAACTCGTAGCATTTTCGTGTTCTTAAAAGGTACTTGTTTTGGGGGATTAGGAAAAACCACAACATTTTGGCACAATTCAAGACATTTGTTATAATTAATATAAGTATAATATAGGTAATTGCAAAGTAAGTAACATTAGAACTGTAAAAATAATTAATCAATTTATAATGTTATTTGTTACAATAATTGCTGTAAAAATAATCAACCTTTTTTATAAGCAGCTGCCAGCTACGAATATACTCATTACGATTATATTTTTGTATTTCGTATTTTTTCCGCAGTGTACATTGTTGTGTTCAATTTATATATCTGAACACGTTCTGTTATATAAGCATCTCAGCATAAGCATGTAAATTATATCTCCAAAGCCATAAGAAGGCATACTAATCAAGCAGCTATTTAGTTTAACCCTTCCCTCGCTATATTTTTATATACAGTATACAAATGTAAAATCTTCAATGCAATTATTGCAGCAAAGCAACTTTTCGTAATTATTCTTAGTTTAAGATACTATAAACTACATTCAAAGCTGCATTTAGAGAAGAGCACGAAATTAGAAAGAGTAGTATTTTTTATGCGCGATCTTATTAAACCGAGTAAAAATGTCACTCAATTATAATTTTATTCAGACGAAAAACACGGAACTGTGCTATAATTAAAACTTCTGTGGCATGTAATAATTCTGTGCAGAGTATTGTTTTAATCTTACATATAAAAACAGTAATTATTTAAGTATAAAAAAATGTGAAGGAAATATTTTACTCCAAGTAAAGTATTTTATAATAGGGAACATAAAAATGTTATAATCCTTCTTCACTCTTCCAGTTTTTGCATATCATTTTTTATTTCTCATAAATTCTCATTTTATGCAGATTTTTTCTTCTTCTTTGTTTTCGTAATTACTTCACCATTTTCTTAAAAAAAGTTTCTACTTTAGTTCCACCAAATTCGTCTTTAATTAGTGTTATTAAAAAATAATTATAATTACCTTAGTTTTCTCATCATTGAGTCTGCGCTGTACTTCTAACATTGCTGGGGTTCTTTCTATCATTATTTTGAAAGGTGTTTCGATATTAAGTCATATATATGAAGAAAATGATGAAAAATAATTGATTAGATATATATTTTGCTTACATTTTTAAGATTCAGATGAGTAGTATATGTTAGTGAGTTAGTTAACTTAGTTACTGGCAGAAGAAACATTTTATGCAATTAACATTCCTCTGTTTTTAAAATTTTACATGTTTTATTGTATGATAAATTTCGTTTAGAAATTCCTTGTTAATTGTTTGTTGTTGACAATCGTTGTGAATTAATTTAATTTATTGTGAATTTTAAATCTGTTGTGAATTTCGTCTGAATATTGTTATTATTTTGTGAAGGACTCAGAATGGCTGCATATTGTTGCATTTTTTTTTCTGACAAATATCTTTGTATTTTCTTGTGTAAGACTTTTTAGAACAGTGTACAACCTTCAAAGCAGAATTTAACTGCGTTATTTAGCAGTTTTTCGCAAATATTTTAAGAAGAAATCGGTTAAAGTGGGTGATGATTATCCGGAAATTTCATTTCGGAAAAAAGACATAACCAATAACAAAACAAGTATCAGTAGTAGCATACATGGCATAACATAGGACACACGACAAATCCTTCATAATGTTGATTTTAAATAATATGTCGTATTTTTTATAGTGTCATGCATGTGCTTCTTATTACAAATATTTTAACCTTCATATTAAAACACTCTCAAAAATTGACATTAAATTTTAGTTTATTTTAATATAAAAATAATTTTAAAAGATAAAAAGAATTAACATAGTTAAAACAATTTAATTTTTAAATATTTTTTACACCCCAAAAATAAAAAAAAATATCAATTGACACTAAAAAATTAAAATAACACGCATTTTATAAAAGATTCAGAAACTCCAAATGTATTAGGATTTAGGATGGATTTGACAATTCCTCAATCCGTCTGCCTGATGGGTTACAATATTTATCAATGAGCCCTGAAAAAATATCTAAAATAAGTTTATTCGCTTATTATATAATCAAAATATTTATCTTTTTCCAAACCTCCGAAATAGCTACTTTCTTTCAGAAAGTCCTCCACGAAGGCATCCCTCGTGAGCTTTGCCTAACTTTAAACAAACTAAATCTCTGAAAATAAATAAACCATGATTATACCTTAGATTTTCGATATCATTGATTATTGAGTCTATTTTTATACGAAATCAGTCACTTTCTCGACCATTAAAAGCAAATTTCGCTCTGACTGTATTAACATGTATTGTTGTGATTTTTCTCAAAGATATCAACCCATTACCCCAGATCAACCCGGTATTGAATTTTTTAATTTCCGAATTTCTTGGTACGATCTGACACTCATTTACATGTAAACATTTTTAAAGGCTTTTTATTCAGCCCATCTACAAAACAAATATTCAAAAAGAATATCATGATATTTTATAGACAAACCTAAAATGTGATTATCATCTTATATTTCCACCTCTTTCTTAGCATGCCATTGTCGTATAATGGTCAGCACACTCGACGCGTATTCGAGAGGGCAGTCGTTCGAGTCCCGGAGAGGACATTGCTCATCTTTCCTCTCTTCTGCGCTCAAAAAATGCCTAATGTCTCTACAGTGGCGCCCAAAACAAAAACAAAGGTGGTGGATGATGATTCTCCACCACCAGGATTTGGCGATTGGGTCCTGTAACCCATAGTCGTCCTTTAAAAAGGGAAGTATATAAGGCCTTTCTTCCACCTTCTTGGCATGCCTTCATGGTGTAATGTCGGCGCGTATTCTAGAGGTCTGTGGTTCGAGTCCTGGTGAGGGCTTTGCTCATTTGTCACATTTTCTGCTTCGAAATAACCTAATGTTTCTACAGTCTAATAAGTTATATTTCCATCCTTCATGCCATTCGGTATTATTAAATTCAATCGTAAATAATAAGATATCATTTTTGTTTAAATTTTTTTAAATTTTATTAGTTTACAACATAATATTTATTACACATAAATTTTTTTGAATATTTAGCATTACATTTTTAGAGTAAATTATCGACTGTACTTACACTGGTGTGCAAAAATTGTTTTTTCAATATAACTTTGTACAAAAGCTTTCCAAATCAACACATTTAATACCGTAAGATCCCCAATACTTAAGGACATGAGTAATGTAAGCAACACTTACTAAAAGAGAAATCAGAGGGATAAAAAAAAAGCTTTATTGAAAAAGTATCATGAAGCGCAATGCGACTGAAGGCCGAAACATCCCTGTGATGGGTGTCCAGCAAGAAACATCCGGTCTTTAATAGGGGATATGATCTCCCCTGACTGCTAGGCAGATTTCACATCATTTGTGCATGTTGGATATGTGGTTGTTAATGAGCTGTTGAGACACTGCTGCTGGTTCTTCTTGTAGCACCAATCGCAGTTTCGGAATCGTTACTGGCGATAAGTTACGTGCTGCCACGGGTCTCCCTAGTAAGTTCCGTACATGCTTGACGGGATTTAGATCCAGGGACCTTGCCGACCAATCCATGTGTTCAATATCTTCACTCTCCAACAGCTCTTCGACAGTAACTGTGCGATGAGGTGGAGCGTTTTCGTCCATGAAGAGGAACTGAGGACCCATAGCCCTTGTGAAAAGACGCATGTAAGGAAGAAGAACCTCGTTACAATAGCAGTCCCAGGTGACGAACCTCCTTGGGAGATATGAAGGTCGGTCCGGCTACCGAGCATTATGTCTGCTCGAACGAGAACTCCGCGACCTCCAAAACAGTCCCTTTTGATGATGTTGAATGGGGTTATTGCGTGTTCCCCGCTCTGTCCAGATGTGTATATGTCTAGAATCGCAACTCAGACTAAATCTGCTCTCATCTGTAAGAGTACTCGTTTCCATTCATTGTATCTCCAATTCCGGTGTTCCCGGCACCACAGAGAACGCCTTCTCCGATAGGCAGGCGTTAGAGGTACACACCGTACAGGGCGTCGTGCAAACAGACCACCACCGTGCAGTCTTCTGGCCACGGTAAAACGAGATATCGGTCGTCCAGTCGCCTGCGTCGTATGTCTAGCGATTTCCCCTGCTGTCTGCCGCCTGTTTCTTCTGGCCTGTAAGGTCATCTGCGGGTGTGGTTCCTCGTGGACGACCACTACTAAACCCCTGGATAGCCGTTCCTGTAGTTTGAAATTGTCTCCAAAGTCGTGAAACGATGCTGTGAGCAATTCCGAACTCTGCAGCCACACTTGTGACACTGCGGCCTTGTAATCTCAATATATTTCAAAACACTGTAGAAAACATTTTGACAAAGAGCAAAAAATATAAAGGAATCCCGGTTTACTTTTAAAATCCCGGTTATCTCTCATATGGCTTTTATTATTTTCATAAAATAAAACAAATGTTTTCATTTTCTTGTTGTACTTTGCACAATACCAAACAATACCTGCTGTTCTTAAATGATAAAAATAAATTTTAATGCTAAGAATAAAGCCAAACTCCAAATATTTTTTTTGAAAATTTAACTTCCAAAACGTTTTTATTTGCTTCTTTTTACATTTCTTTTTCGAACCTAAAATGGTACAAATTTTAACATTACGAAGTATTAAGACGTATATTCCCATTTGAAATGTAGAATTATTTGCATTCTTATTTAAAATTAAGAAGGAATGTGCATGTTTATTCCAAAGGAATGTGCAAAAGTATGTTTGTATGCTTGTGTGAGTTAGGTGTAGAAATTACTAGACGTATTGACTCAATTTTATTCGTAGACAGGAAATAATTGGATTTGGACATGTAGAGTTATAGAATTTATTTGAAAGAAGGAGAAATGAAAAAAAAGCAATGCCCATCCCTGGACTCGAACCACGGACGTCTCGAATACGCGTCCAGCGTGTTGACCACTAGACCATAAAGGCATGAGAAGAAGGCGGGAGAAATACCTTATAGACATAGACCATATAAAGTCAGAACTATCACAAAATAAGGCTCATTTCTGGAAAATCACAGTAACCCGAGAGTTAAGCTGCTAGTCCGGTCCTTCAATTTGTTTGCATGTACGGAAGGTTGTTTCGTCAATTTGGGAGCTTGCTTAGAATCGACAGCTCTGTCCATACATTCACTGTCACTAGCAAAACCACATTTCAACATAAATGTGCACATAAACTAACTTGAAAAGCACAGTGTGGAAATACGTTTGGCAAAGCTGATCAACTAAACTAAGCATTCATTTCCATAGGTGAATACGATCGTTACTTAGTTGTGACTAGCACAACTAACCTGAAACACAAACACCTGCAAAAGAAAAAAGGTGACTGTTTAAGCTTAATTGCATAAGATTTGATGCTCTGAAACAAAAAGCAAATATGTAGAAGAGTTAGATGATATAAGAGCTCCTGGAGTACATTTTGACTTACTTGGGAGCTTAAAATGTAGATGGTTGAAATTAAAGGAAATACCATTATACGCCGCAGATTTAGTTCTGTAATCTCTACATATAATAAAACAAAGAGTCGTGCGTGTGCGTGTGTGTGTGTGTGCGTGCGTGCGTGTGTTTGTGCGTGTGTGTGCGCGTGTGTGCGTGTGCGTGCGTGTGTTTGTGCGTGTGTGCGTGCGTGAGTGTGTGCGTGTGTTGTGCGTGCG
>KK112210.1:25620-50223 GCA_000611955.2 Stegodyphus mimosarum | reverse complement strand
GATACTGCATATTTAATTGTCATTTTTTATATATATAATACATTTTTATTGATTTCTTTTTTGATAAAGTTGTTTTGCAGAGTAAAATTCTGCGAGAAATGTTTTCTTTTTGAGTTTCTTTCATGTTATTTTTTGCTTATTTCACTGTTTGTAAGATATTGAAAAGTTTTACATGATTTTTTTGCATGAGCCGGTGCACCTTGAAGCGAGTTTTTCGAAATTCGAATTAGATTTTTTTTTTTTTAATTTTATGTTTTTTGACGAAATCGCGTCATTTTAAGACATAATGGGATATAGCAAGGCGAGATTTCACTCTATTGGACAGTTTAAGAAATTGAAAGATTGTTTCTTTTTGCAAAGATAAATTGTTTAATTAATTTATATATCTATATTTAAAAGGACGAGTCTTTCTCTGTGTGTAGGTGTCTTTCGTTCGTACTGCGGGTAAGCTAATAGACACAGGCCTATGAAATGCATCTAGACAAGAGTCAGTGCACATTGATTTTTCAAAATTCGAATGAGTTTTTTTTTAATGAAATAGTATCAAATTGATGATTTTCTCTCAATATATGAACAACAATGGCACGCAGCCATTGTTGCTGATATCAGCACTATTGCCACCCGGGAAAATGAGGGCGATAATTCTGTGCAGTTTTTAAATTTATTGTTTCCCTTGGATACTGGACGTTTGTCCAGAGAAGGCAGCAGGAAGTTGGTTAATTTATTTATTAAGATAATTAATATTTGTATTAAAGGATATTGCTTATTTCATTGTATGCTTTTTATATGTAATGCATTTTTAACTGAATTTTTTTTTCGTTTTTGTTTGTTTCTTTTTCGATAAAATTGTTCTGCAGAGTAAAATTTTGTGAAGTTTTCAAATTTAATGTTTGGTGTTCTCTTTAGGCATTTTTCCGGTACACTTAAAAGCCAGACGAAGGCTGGCCGCGCAGCGGCTAGTATACAATGAAAGAAAGCACAAAGATTGATTTCATGTTGAATGCAAAACAACTGATGAGAAAATAGAGCATATCCGTAACACAGGTGAAACATTTTTATAAGGAATTCGCTTGAGGATTATGTTATAAATTAACAAGATGGAAGAAGAAGCAGTTCGATATATATATATATATATGTGGAAGCTCACTGAGCCGAGTAACAGTGCTCTTATGTTGTTCTTATCTTCCTGTTAATGTTTTTATGCCTCAGGTTCACTTGCATGCAATAATTGTAGAATTATCAACAATTTAAAAGTTGTTTAAATGCGGCTAAGCCTAATTTTTGATTATCAAAACAGCCATACTTGTTCATAGTTGAAACTTTGCAGAATAGTGGATTTTTTCCAATCTAGAGAAATTAAGCTTCGCAATAACAAAGTAACGTCTTCTTTTATTATTGCGAATTAAATCATGCTTAATCTATTCTGCAATTATCATTTCTATTATTAAATTATCCCATATATAGCGTCCATAATAAATTAAATCGGTTTGTACGCCTTCAGTGTCTTTTTGCCGAGTGAGACCAAAAGTAAATTTTTAGTTTTGTGCACTGAAAAATCTACCGAATTGCTTGTTTTTGCTTAGATACTGTAGTTTTAACTCTAAAATTTTCTTAATTGTTTTAACTGTATTTGGTATTTTATGTTTCCTATATCTTTCAATTTTTAATACAGATAATTTGAGTTTTTATGTATTTTTCTTTGTCGCGAAGTGAGAACTGAGTTAATTATATGAGAAATTATCTCTAATGAAGTTCGAAGAAATACGTTTTAATGAAAGGCAGGATAAATTGCGTATAATTTAATATTCTGTACAAGAAAGTCATGTTTTGTACACATCAGATTTTTTAATTTAGCTTTGGAGTGGATGGTAAGAGATTCTGGTGTTAATACTAGATGGTTTACTTTCACGGCATTGTTAGAGGCCTCTTTATACTTCGTAAAAATCGGTACTTAAAATGGCCTTGTATACCAAAGTAAACAAAACCAAATGTAAACCGATTACAACAGAAGCAAACATTCGCAGTTACCTTAAAATAGGATTTCATAAATTAAAATTAGTGAATAACTTATTTCTCTTATCTCGGAAGTAAACTTTCAATACTGTACTGATACACAAACTTAGAAACATCGCTTACAATCTGTATGTGAAGATTCATAATGAAACTTATTTTCGGAGAAAGAAACAGCTTTGCAAGGAAATATTTTACAACAGTAAAATCGACATTTGGCATATGGGTTCTAAAATGAGGCGAAGAGACTCATTGAATTGTTTCTGAAAGGAGAGTCTGCGAGAAATTTCTGATACTGTAAAATCAATGGCCTGTGACGAGGGAAATGTATATATAGATATGCCACAGTGATATGCACAACGGATTATATAATTATATAATTCAATATTTGTCATTTCTTTGCAAATGCTTCGTTGCATCGTTCAAGCAATCAAATGCATTAAGTATGTAAATTAAGCCACAGATGACATAGCTGCAATTTCCCATGAAAATAAATTGTATGAGTTTCAAATTTATTTCAATAGCAAATAGTATAGTACCTTTGAATATAATTAGAAAATAATTGCATTTTATATTCATAATTGCTATCTTACGAGTGTCCATTTGGGCAAAAGACTGACGCAATTAAAAATAAAAAGAGAAAAGAAAATCTGGAGAAATTTCTAGAAGAACCACCTTAAAGTGTTTTACTTCATTCTGTCTTTGGTTGAGTGAAGATTTATAAAATTGCTGCATTTTCATGAAGTTCTGGGACAGGGAGTAACAAATTATGGCAACCTAGGAAATAAAACAGTGATGTACACGCTTACCCAGAAGTAATGAATGGCACTCCATTAGGAAGAGTGTTTACATCGTTATCGGTCATTTTGAATACTTTTACCTCAGGCTTCTCCTACATCACACCAGATAACCTTCAGTGACATAGAGATAAGGAATGGTAAATTAATGCCTACTTATTGCATTACGTGTTCAGCATGAAATTTACTTCGTTTGATATCTATTGAGAAGACAATCTGCTAAATGCAGCTATTTTTAGGGTACTTGAAAATGAAAACCTCTTTTAAATCATACTATTCCTTTGTAAAATGACCAGTACTTCATAGAATACATTACGTAAAACGAACGGATGGAGCAGCAAAATGGCAATAATTCAATTCACCATGGAAATTTTAAAAGATGGACTAATACGTCTCAAAGTACTCAAACTTGAAACAAAGCTTGTAAAAGGGTTTGACTTGTCATAAACACAGCGTAATAACTCAAGGCTTAATGGAGATAACTCATTATGGAAATAACCTGCTATATTTAAAGGGCTGAACCATAATAGTGGGGAACTACAACCACGTATGCAGGAAGATGAAACTTAATCGTTGTACGAAACGAATAGTGTTATGACAACGTATTTAATAGTACGTAAGACCATCATGATAATTTGGAAATACTACTAGAATTTGTGCACGTTATTTATTTTAATGAGAGCAGAAAATCTTTTGAAAACATCAGTTGTGAAAGTCTCATCCAGAAGAGGAAAGACTGTCATTTTACTTTCAAGCTAGAGTTAAAATCTTCTGTGTATGTTCGTAAGATTTCGACGTTCTTCAGCAAATATTATCGATGATATATATTATATCACCCAAGTCTTATGTAGATGCCATCAATAGAACTTTTATAAACTTAAAACTTCAGGAAAATTTGTACATGGTGCATTTCGTATATGCCTACGATTTCAGGTAATTATCTAGTGTTGTTTGAAGTTCAAAGTTGTAGTGCTGATATTTCAGACCTGTGCTAGACGAAATATGATACTAGCGAGTACGATGAGTATCTTCAACTAAATATTAACACATGAGCTTATCTACGAAAGAATCAGAGATCACAACAAGTTTTACAACATATTCTTAAATCTTTCGCGCCTGCCGTCGCTCATACGAGCGAGCATAAAACGCACTCATTTCCCGGCCTAGACGTTGGCGTTCCAGAACCTTTTCTCATTTACCCATGGCCGTCACATATTTGTGCCAGTGTCCTGGAACGTTTAAAAAACTATAACATTTAGTACAAGCTGGTATTATATGTCCATATGGTTTCAGATACATGTAGATTTGGCCCTCTGCTCAAAATGAGAGTAGCATGGCTCACATACAGGTGGTTTTTGATTATATAAACATAAGGGGAAAGGAACGTTTCCGAAAGACATGCTTTATGACGGCTCTTTAAGCTATCATATAGGTTAAAATTAAATTTTAAATATATTTTTCCTTTACTTAACATGAAAATATGTAAAACAAAATGCTCGCATTGAGAAATAATTTTCGGAAGAGAAATAATTTTACTCATATTATTCCAAAGTTTTAATTCACAAACTGCATTAATAAATTAATAAAAAAATTACAAGAAAGTCTGTTTACAAAAATCTAATGGGTAAACCACAGGATTTTCTCCTACCGAATATTAAAGTATACACATTTTGCATTTCATTTAAACTTATTGCATTGAATTAAGCCTACATCGTCCATAGTGCATAAACCATAATAGAATAAACGCACTCTTTAAAATGCAATATATTCGTTTACCATAGCGAGTCTCTGGCGCTAGGGTCACTTAACAGCGTTACATCTCATTCCTTTTTGAACTCAGAAAAAGTACAGAAAAATTATGTATGTCATCTGAAGAATTATCTAATCATTGCCACATGTTCTATTCAAATACTATATTGAATCTAAAACGATGTGTAAAAGAAATTAAACAATCAAAAGAAAAGAAAGAAAGAAACATTTTTTCACAGACGCTTCAGTATTTCTCATTCAATTACTTCAGTTCTCAATTCGTGACAAGGCAGAAATACATAAAAACTCAAAATATCTATATTAAAAATTACCAAGTAAATCTTAAACACTTATTTCCTCTAATAAGTTCCAGAATGGATTAAGCGTGATTTAATTCGCAATAATAAAAGAAGGCGTTATCTTTGTTGCTGCGAAGCTTAGTTTCTCTAGAATGGCAACAAATTCACTATTCTCCTAAATTTCACTTGTAAACAAATATGGCTGCTATGGCCAAATAAATTAGGCTTAGCCGCGCTTTCACAACTTTTGAAATGCTGATAATTCTACAACTATAACATGCAGGTTATTTAAAGGCTTAAAAACCTTAACTGGAAGATAAGAACAACCTAATTCAATCATTTTTAAAGCAAAAAATGCCCAATTTACAAACATATAAGAATAAAGAAACTGAAATCACTAAGCCGAGCAACAGAGTGGATATGTATATAGATAAGTATATATATATATATATATGTATTTATATGCTTTTAGTGCGGCCCATTGCAACAAAAATAGGAAGTGCACATCTACATGTTGTAGCATCCCTATATACAAAATTTCAACGTTCTGAGGCTACTCGTTTTTGAGTTATGCGAGATACATACAGACGTCTCTCTCTGACGTCTTAGCCTCTGACAAAATGTTCTTATAAGAATCATTAGAAATACCGCTTTCTAATTCTTTAGGATATGAATTACCTCTATCATTCATATCACTAATTGGCTCATTTATCATTATTAGCAAAAACTCTTGCTTTCCGTAATAAACTGAAATCGCATAAGGTACATAAGCAAACTGAAGACTTTCCGAAATAAAAGCAATGCAAAACATAATAGAACCTCACATAGTAACCATAAAAGACTGGGTATAGTAGCAAAGGAAGAAAACAAAAAGGTTTCCAAGAGATATAGAAAAGCGAATGTTTATATCACGAGAAAACGCTCTGGCACTCTTGCGTTCAGGCTAGGAAATGGTTTCTTGCTGGCACACGGATTTAGGCCTAATAGCAAAAAAACCCTCCGGCCCTGGACAGACACTAGAGAAAGAGATTGCCGGTGTCAGCGATAAGCGCACATTTGCGCTTCCTGTCGCCAAAAGGTTAAAATTAGTTTCGAATCTCTCTCACAATGGTTGCTGAAAGATTATTGAAGCTGCAGAAAAACAAATGCGGCCTATCAACCGGCTTAGTAGTATCGTGTATTCGAAACCAATTTTCTAACCAATTTTCTGTAAAAAATAAATTAATTGGCTTTGGGACTGATTCACCATAACTGCAAACTATGAAGTCTCTAACAAAATCAATGAGGCATATTCGCAAACAATTTGCCACATAACGTCAAATGTACAAGACAGTGAATAAAGAGGTAAATGTAAATGGGAAGACGTTCCCCTATCAAATGAGTTTCTGCGCTCTCCCCATACTTCAGAATGAGATAAAAATCTTGTATACCAATAATACTGTTTGAAGATCTTAAGACTAATAACATTTTGCAATGCCACATGGTTGCAAAAAGTAGTCTCTTTACTACCTCGCAAAGAACAGTATTCCGACCGAAGAAGAAGCCAATAGCATGGCATTTATATTAAGAATATCTGTATTTATTTTGGATCTAAAATTTGCATTTATAAAACAAATTGAGACCCCGGAATGTGTCTTTTAAGAACTAGAAATCTGTATGACCAACATTTAATATAGTTACAGAAAGCCAAAGAAGTGATATATTTTCAAATGTTGAATTACATATCAGAAATATATATGTTATAAGATATATTTTAATTTTGTAACAGTTCTTTTAATTTAATGCATCTTTCCTATCTCATCCAGCTTCAGATTACAAGCCCCTACCAGAATGAAGCTTTAGAATCTCGTTAAATGTAAATGAGAAAAAGAATAGATTTTAAATTCAACTGACTTTCGACGGGGAGAGTTAGGATTCCTGAAAAGCGAGCGTTTGCATTTGGGCTACGTCTCTGTAAGCTTTTGTTACGCTGGGCCGTATTACGTGCCTTTTGATAGTTTGCCATCTAATTTAATATTATAGGCCAACTAGTTTAGAATTGCGTTAGCTTCGGCTAAGCCTCTTTAGTTAGCCATTTGTAAGTTCTTATTTCTTATATTTTAAGGTCAAGTGGAGGCTTTGTTGTACGTCCGAAGATGGAGGTCAACTTTTAATCTCATTTTGAGCAAATAAAGGGTAATTAACTCTTCTTCAGTTTACGTTTCTTTTCGTGGACTTAAGCGATTATTCGCTTAGCAGTTCATTAAGTTCCTGGTCACTTAATTTGACAGAACATAAGTGAGGAACACTATAATGTTATCACAAACTTTCTTTCTTATATTTAAATGTTCTTATGAAGATTCTAATCAACGCAAGCTTTAGAATTTTATAAATTAGTACTTTTATTATGCATCATTATGAAGCATACAAAAAATTATTTTTAATTGGCTCACTTTATTTTGCTGCTCAGCAACGTACGTTTATAATATAGAAGCAAAGTGAAAGATTATAAGTATCACCGATTGACAACAACTTACGATCTATGAAAGACATAGCAAAACGAGCTAACGAGGAAACTAGCAAAACGAGTTTCGCTAGTTTCCTGCTAATGATGTAGGTTTTTCCTTATTTTGCATAACAGATTTATTTTAAGTTTGATACCTTTCCTGAGCTCCTCAAATTCCCCTAGTGTTTCCTCGCCAGGATGTAAATTTTAAAGTTAAGTGAAGTGAGTATTTAAACGGGTGAATCTCTGAATTTATTTAGAGCGGGTTTTCGTTAGCCAGCGCACGTTTCGTTGCTCTCTCGCTGTTACGCTTGTACGTTTCTTGGCCATTTCGGATTATTCTCACGCCTGTTAGGTTTTTGTTGAGATGTGCTAATCCAGTGCTATTCTAATTTATATATATGAAGTGATAGAAACGTAGAATATGAAGTGATTCATATTCCACCACAAGTTGACGCACAGTTCCACCACAAGTTGACGGTTTTTTTGTAACGCACGAAGATCGTGCCTTTCTGTTCGACTTTGAGTTAATAAAGGTTTAGTTTTCATACTTCTTCCTTGCTGGTAATTCATTTACGCCTGTACGAAAATTCGCCAGGTTCATTGTAGAATCTAGTTTAGTTTATGTGGAATACAAGAGAAAGCTCTTAGAGTAAAAGCTGCCATTTCAGGCGATAGTGAAGAAGTGTTTGAAAAGTACTTAAGTCCAAATTTCAAATTCCATTTTCAAAATTCCACATACTTAAGTCCAAATTTCAAATGCACGCATGGGACATCACTAGAATCAATTTGTAAATCGGCGGAAGCAAAATGTAGCGAACCAGAAATGTGCATCGTCTGCTCAGTCATTATGCTCAGAGATAGAACATATATGCATTAAAAAATGAGCGATGGTGTGTTTTTTACAGCTAAATATCTACGTCGAATTGAAATTCGTCAACGGACGGCAAGGGTAAATAGAGAATCCTGCATTTTACTCGCCAGGATAAAGGAGTGTTGCAAGAGCTTTGGAAAAGGATGGTTATAATTGACAGACGATAAGAAATGTGCTGCGCTAGTGCGAATCACAGACGTAAGTGTTCAAATGATAATGAGCGCATTTAAGGAGATCATGAGCAATAATAAAAAACTATCATTGAATTTGCCTGCTTGTGTTTCTGAAATGTAAATACGATTGCCAATTTGAAATTCTGCAAAATGTGAGCTGTACCATGAGTTTTAGCTTTATTAAAAAATATACCTAATGTTTCGATAGGATGAATGTCTAAGTAATAACAGTAAATGATTTTCAGAAATGTTAAATCATTGCTGTTATAATTCTTCGGCTCATTTTTCAGTTAACTTTTATAAACTATTTATGGCGTACAAAGCCTAACTAAATAAACAAATAACACTGCTTCAAGGCGTTAGAAAGCGCAATTTAAAAACGGCTGTAAAATAGTGAAACATAGCAACATAAATTCTAATCTTGCGCCGTTTTCTCTCTATAACATTCCTTACTAGGAGCATTTATATGCCTCTTTTCGGACATTGCTTTCTTGCCAGGTTACAGCTCATATCTGAAAAGTTTTTCTTAGTTCACATTATTGTTGGCTGAATGCAAATGAATCAAGGTTCTCCAAATTTAGTTTTTTTTAGTAGGTTTTGTTACTTTTACCATACGATTTGGGAAATGATGTACGGTTTCACACAGCTTTAATTTGTCAAATGTATGGTTTCACACAGCTTTATTTTGTTAATCCTAAAACTCATATAGACAGTCAGACAGCTTATTGTTCCATCGTAATTTCAAAGTAAAATAACAGGAAATTCAGTTTAAAATCTAAAATGAAACTTTCTATTAACACGACCGTCTGCAGTTGCATAAAATTCAATACAGGTGACAGATGACTGGGGTCGGGGTACCTGGGGTCTATGAGAGGTCAACAGGTTCATGCCCCTCGTCTCCCACTATCCAGAGTTCACTAAAGAGTTTAAGAATTTAAGTAAGTTGCGTGGCTATACTGTAGAGGTTATTTTTAGCTTTTAACAGTTATTTTAATTTTTAAACATTCTTTACTGTCTGTTCTTGTTTCCCACCTACTATTCCCGACCCGAATAAGTTTTTAGTATCGAGTTGCATATAAATGAGGTAGAAAGAGTATTTAAAGAAAGGTTTCGTTTACTTCAGCAGAAGAGCTTAGGAGTCCTTAGTAGTTTGTAGTCAGGCTATTTTGTTATTTAACGTTAAGTACGCTCGGCCTTATTGTACGTGCCTGCTGATATTCGCCGGTTAATTTAATTAAGGGCCAACTACGTTAGATAATTTTCTACAGCTTCGAGTGTGTTTCAGTTTAGTTTAACATTGCATTAGTTTCTTATCTTGAGTTAAAGCCCAAGTGGAGACTTTTCTGTAAGCCCGAGAAAAAGGTCATGTGTGTTCTTAGTTTGAGATAATAAGAGGTGAGTTTAATCCATCTCTGGACTTTTCATTTATATACTTGGAGTCAGCTAATATGTCGTTATAAATAGTTTAACAAGGTTTCTACTAAGTTAAGCGTAGATAAAGTAGATAGAAATGTTACAATAGAACGGATTGTTTTTTGGACACAGGGGATGCAAAAAAGATACTGAGGTTCCAGATTATGAAATAGAAAACATAAATATAAAAAACGTAAAACTCAATACAAAAAAATACAACCGCCATAGACCGCAGAAAATTCAGAACAAGTGTTCAAGATAAATTATAAAATACTTAATACGCGCTTACGGAAACTTTGGCTCTGATATTTTAACTGAGCAATGACTGCTAGTGAATCTGTAAAACTAATTAAGAAGTTCAAACCTGTAGTACGAAGTTATCGAAGAGCACCCCAACACACTTTATCTTGATCTCAAGAATTCAGACACTAAACACTATGTTAACTAATTTTCATGGTCTTCAGCATAATGGAGAAACAAAACAAAGTACGTTAAATAATGTCTACTTTCGCATAATACATCAATTAAAACAGACCATGCTTATGTGTTTCACACGAATACCAACCTTGACGTTTAATCGGAGGTAAATCTTGACACGCATTACTCGTGCCTTTGATAGTTGGTAAACATGAACGAAACTCTCGTAAACTAGTAAATACAGATTAATTATGCAGCAAATTTTCTCTTAACAAAAGCGTGTCGATTTGACAAATGGGGTTGGAGCTCTCGAATTATCTAATCTACAATATCAGGATATTGCAATTACAATTTAGAGAGCTTCAAAAGATAAAATGTGTCACAGAATGGAATTTAATTTGCTAGAAAGAATTTCTTTAAAGATTTATTAGCGTCCTTCTTTAGTAATTGCTAAATCACCCTGAAATGTTTACATAAAGGTCTCTTTAATCTTCTTGATTGCAAGAGTTTAAAAGAAGAAAAAAATTCTTCCGCAATTATCAGCTTAGGAATAATATTTTTTACGGAATTTTTTCCTCACTGCATTTTAAATGCAAGCTTATGTTGTTAGTTGGGAGATACTGCTAAAATGGTAATAAATGAAAGCTATGAATCGTACGTGATAACAGTTTAGTACTATTAGGCAAAAACTTGTGCTGAAAGCTAACACATTGTAATAATCTGTTAAAACAGAATAATATACCGCTTCAAAATTCTGTGAGTGAGAAATAATTTCTTTTCTCCTTCAGTGATAAATATTAATTTAAATAAAAAATACACTTGTTTAAAACGGAGATAAACCGTTATTCCAGAATTAAAAATAACCTAAACATTTTACATGCTTACCTCTCTAGATTATTTATAAACTTCATATTTATTTTAAGCACAGGATTTTAATACAGAGGATAGTGCGGGATTTAATATCTATACCGAATTTTTACTTCTATTTCAACGCCAACTCATAATTCTTAACTAATTTTGCTCTGAAGATCGCTTCCATTTAGCAAAACTATATTTATATTTTATTGCATACACATATCTATTTAAAACTCAGGGAAGCATAACTTCAGAAAAATATCTTTTGAATTTCTGGATATAATCAAACTGGAACAAAAAGCAGCGAATAGCACTGCAACGTGTTAGCTACTTCCAGCCTGCTGTTTGTAGAGTCTTTATGAATTTCGACTTTCACTTATGTATTCGGCCATATAAAAAGGTACATTTTGGTACATCTTTTAATAAAAATGTCTTTTATTGAAAATAAATTTTAATCCAGTATATATTGATCATTAATATCTATGACCTTTTACCATTTTTTGGGTAGCTTCATATTTCCACCTGTGTAGAACTTCTGTGGTTTATCGTCGAAAAACGTGGCCATATGATTTTCAGAAGCGCTTCGGTCGGCCAGTTTTTTGCCATCAAGGGAGTTTTGCAAAGACTGAAACAAATGGTAGTCAGATGGTGCACGGTCGATGCATCAAACCTTTCCAATCAAGTTCCGTCAATTTGTTCCTAGTCATCAAAGATGTGGTCGCCTAATGTCATGATGGAACACAACTCCTTTTCTTTTGGCCTTCTTGCCGCTCTTTCTGGGTTGTTTCATTCAAACGGTCGAGCTGTGCAAGCGGTCAATCAAATTTCCTTGCGTTCATTCATGTGGCACCCAAACATCAAGCTTCTTTTTGCAGCCTGCTGTTTTCAAATGACTCCAAATTGCCATGTGGTTTAGTGCATCTGCTATTTCCTGACAGCTTGTGTGCCGGTCTTGCTCCACCAGTTGTAAAATTTCATCGACTTTTTCAGTGACTGGCCGACCAAAGCGAGGTGCATTTTGACATTGCAATTTCCGGAACGGAATCGAGCAAACCACTTCTGGGTCCTTCTTTCACTCATAACATTCTCACAGTACACTGCACAAATTTTAAGCATGGTTTTTCAGCTTTTTTATAATAAAAAAGCAGCACATAGCCTATTTCTTTAGACATTTCACTTATTTTTAAATCAACGTAACTTTTTACGCTAGCAACGAATTAGAAAACTATCTTCACAAGCCATGGAAGCTGAATGTGATCTTTTAAGAACATGTTCGTTTGAGACAATTCTGTGAGTGTTGCTGGATATATGGGCATAAACACCACCTAGTGGCAAAAAACTGCGAAGCCTTTTTATATGACCCAATATTTTGCTTCGTTCACTGAACTAGACGTGTCTGTAACAGGAAGAATAAACAATTTGCATGCTTAGCCAGCTGGAAAGCCTCAGTCCACGCTTTATCAGTTTCCTTGTCGAATAAAACAAATGCCCGTAAATAGTGTATTTCCATTTTATTCCCGTATATTTTCCATAAAAATACATTATTTTCAATAAACTTTGTATCTGTTGGTAATGTTTCTAATATACATTTACAAATTAACAGTTTATCAATTGCTTTGTAATGACAAATGCTTCAACAACTACAAGGTTAAATGTTAATACAATAGTAATACATTTGTAAAGAAAATGTATAGTAAGATTTCTACACCAGATGTAGTACGTTCCAGAAATAAAACCTCTTCAAATTCACAATCACCTTCCTTGTATTTACTGAAAATCTTTCATTTGAGCATTTTGTTAATTTTATAATGATTTTTCCCAAAACTGGCGAACATCTGTAATGCAAGATGCATGAAAATTACTAGTTTTCATTATGTCTTGCACATTTTCATAGTCTGCAATTTTTCTATTTGAATACACGATAGAAAGTTACGTTTCAATAAAAGACGAAATTGAATTTCACGTTTTTTAGTAATGCATTTATTCCCGTATTAGAGAGAATTGTAAAAAATAAAAGAAAAAGAAAATAAAAGCAAAAACAAAATCTGAAAGCTTTCAGATTTTTATTTTCAGGAGCATTTTTTTATTGTTTTGTGTGCTACCTTTATTTGTTAAATATCATGTTCTTCGCACTTAAACTATAAAATTCAGTTCAACAGCAATATCACATGAGTATATCTTTAGAATATCCGATACAAAGTCTCAAGCGCTGGAGATAATTTTTTCCCGATGCAGTACTGCCATTGCTCGCTTTGAAATCGTTGAGCTCATTAAGCAAAAATTCCTTGTTACAAAATATGAAATCGATAATAAAACAAATTTCAAATTCCAAAATCGGGCTTCCAGATGCCCATATTCAGCGCAATATTACATTATTCAAAATTTGGTGGTTCTAGGTACTGCTGTTTTATCACAATGCGAGACACATATATACATTTATGCAGATCCGCAATTATTTAATTTCTTTAAATATAACACAGGGCTCTATTATTTGGTGGCAACAATTTGAAAAGTGTACCGACATCTATAGAGAACCAACGTAAAATACCAAAGCAAAATTAATAGCAGTTTGTGCTAAAAAGCAATAGCAGACATTTTATGCCTGTATAATTTCAAAATTATAACGTATAGCTGTGCAAACGCCATGAACGTGTAATCTAAAAATCTCTAGCCTTCATAAGACTCGGATTTGTTGAATTTCCAGCCGCTGTAGGAACATTATGACCAGACAGAAATATAATAATCCTATGCATTTAAATCATACATCAGATTTTTTTCTGAAAAAAGAAAAAAAAAGGGGATTGTATTTTTTCTGAGAAAACCTAATGCCTCTTGATTTAATGAAACTATCTAAGTAAAGTAATTTATTGTACTAAAATTTTCTACATTTTAAGTAAATTTTTATTTACTAATACACGTTTAGCTTCATTTACAATACAAAATATGGATTTATGATGCTCTCAATATTTTTGAGCCATTTTATGCATATTTCGCAATCATAAGATTTTTCTTTATTTTCCTATTATTATTCAGCTAAAGGGGATTGGTATTACCCCCTGATAACCGTAATATTATTAACTAAGGTTTAAAACACAGTTTTAAGAATGAATAAATAGTTTTTTTATAGAATTTCTAAAATTACATTCTTCTAAACCTATAGTAAAAGTGTTGCAGTTTTTCCATTGTAATGTTATTCAACTTTTAATACGTTCGATTATATATTCGATTTCATAACAATAGTTTTTTCCAGAGCTGTGAAATTAAAGTTTTTTGCTCAAGTCAGTAAAATGTATAAAGCTGTTAAATATAAATGGCCAAAAATGTGTGCCTTTAAATGTTCCAAGAAAATATCAGAGAGGTATTGAGTAGTTAAATGGAACGTGTGACAAATTAAAGAAATATTAATTAAACCTAAAAGTCAAGAAGAAAATAAAATGAAATATGCTTGTAAACTATCAGAACTCATTACTGACAGCGAAATTAAAATATATGATGTGGACATAGCATGACGTCCTTGTAGGGCCTATTAAATTGTACACTTATTTTACTGCATTTCATTTAAACATATTTCCTCGAATTTCATTAGCGATATATTTCTCATACAATTAACTCAGTTCTACCTTGTGGCAAAACAAAAATACAAAACTCAAAATTCATTAAAAATTGTAAAATACAGAAAAGCATAAAACAGCAAATACAATTAAATCGGTTAACCAAAGTGTTTGCTATAAAAATTAGAGTTTCTAAGCCAAAACATCCGTGCACAAAATTGAAAACCTACTTTTGGTCCCACTCGGCAAAAAGACATTGAACATGCAGAAACTGTCTTAATTCATTACTATACTAAGAGTGTCAAACGTAAATAAAATGTAGCTTCTTCAGGTTTAGTAGCACTTAAACACCTTTTAAAGTGTTGATAATTCTACAGCTACTGCTTGCAGATTACTTAAAGGCATAAAAACCTTAACAGGAACTTACGAGCAACGTAATTCACTTACTTTTAAAGCCAAAAATGCACAATTTACTAACATATAAGAATAAAAAAACTGAGCTCGCCGAACTGGGTAACAGGGTGGTTATCTATATACTTATATATATATATATATATATATATGTGTGTGTGTGAAATATAAAAAATACATTGGTTTTGCTCTACGCGAACAGCAACCTCTAAATAACTTTCCGCAATTTCAAGATCTTCCCCCTAGACCAGTACTTTCCAAAACTCTCTCGCCTGTTATGTCAAATGCTTTGCTCTGTCTCTTTATTTTTCTTTTGTTAAAAATATTTATGACGTCGAGTTCTAAATTTACTAGTATTACTATTTAATTATTACCGAATATGTGATCTTTGTGTAAAGCAAAATGAGCTGTCATTTTAATCGAATAAAGATGTGGAGTTCTTAAAGTGAAATTCGTCTGTCGTCATTCTGCAGCCTTTCCACTCGCTACGAAAACACAGACTCTCGAATGCAAATATCACATATACATATATATATTCATATGTACGTACGTACGTACAGTCGTCATGAAAGTACAGACGTCATGAAAGACCTTTTCTGAGTCCATTTTAAATCCATTTTCAATCAGTTATTGTGAAAAAGTGTTCTTTATTCTGTTCGTACATACAGGTGTCACGTGAAACTTCGTTCAAATGAATTCGAGAGCGATCAAAATGTATACTTTCGTTGAAATATGGCACCGGAATTTTTAAGTGTTACGACTCTGAAAAAATCAGAGCTAGGAAATCTAATATTTACCCTACATCTCTGTATCTGCTTAGATTAATATTAAAGAAGTACTTTAACAGCATCTTCATGGCCCTGAAAACGTCCTCTGGAGTATACTCGATGTTCTTGTACTCTTATTTATTCTGCAATTGGCAAATAGCACTTCTTCAGTTAAGGTCACTCATCCAGAAATTCTGATTTCTCCTAAGAATAAGTTATACCTTCTAGATGTTCACTTTAGCGTACATTCCATACGTTAGAGAGTAACGACATGACAGAAGGGTAAACACAAGCTATTTTCTTTCCGCAACCGACATGGGAATGCCGTAATATTTCCTAATGCACAAGCATATAATGAGCGGCATAACATTTTGAAAACTATGATTAATTGCAAGGTAATGAATAAATGTATTTTAAATTATGTTTAATTCTCTATGTTATGTATTAAATGCTTCTGCAGACTTTCATTAAGCATTTTTTAAAAACAAGGATTAAAGTTAAAAACAAGGATTTTATCTAAATTTGCTGTCAAAAACGAAATTTAATTTTAAGTCTTAAATGTTTCAGATTTTCTATTCATATATAATACAGATGCCCTGTCTTTCTTGTTTATTTATTTCGCTCACTGTTTTTCGTTTTTAACTGTGAGTATTTTTCTGTGATGATATTTTAATCAAACGTTTGAAACAATTTAGAAGTTTATTTGTGGCTCATGTGTTTAGAATGTAAATAACACCAGATTAAACACCCCTTAAGTGAACGGATAGCATTTAATATTAATTCACATAATTTTCATGGCCTTTTTATTTCATCATCTTTCGTGAACTTCCACCAGAACACAAATTAATTTATGCTATTACTATATTAATACATTTTGTTTACTATATGAAATCTCCTTTATTTTAATAAAAGTAATAATATTTTTAAACTTTTAATGTGTTAAACTGGAAATTAATTCCACAGTATTTTACTAATTTAAGTTTTGAAAATTCAAGGCTGTGTATTTTATCACAGATTGATGCACTGGGGGCTTCCTTGCAAGAATTTATAGTTCTTTATGTATGTTTTCTTGAAAAAAATAGAAATTTTTCTTAAAGTTTTAGCTATTCAGTTTTATTTTGTATTTTTTTGTAATTGCAATTCTTTCTACATGATAAAATTGTAAGTACCAAGGGGAGCTCTTAGGGGAGAACCAAGTCTACAATGTCACGTAAACAGCACTTTCGCAAAAACATCTTTTCTTAATACATTCATAATAACCATAAAAATGTGTGGATTAAGAAAGCATTGTCAGAATGGAAAGAAATTTTATACATGTCAGAGTAACTTTTATACAAGCGTGGGATTGCAAAATCAAATCAAAGGAGAATTTATTACAGGAAAAATTATAAATGAATAGAGTTTCCATTATCCTGTTGGGCACAGTTTTAGAACGATCTGTATTCACAACTCAATACGACATTTCACTGAGGCATACAGACCTTGTACGATATCATGTGTTATTTCATCCCATAGTTGCTGATAGAGCGCTTCTAGTTTGACCAAACCTCTGAGCTGCCCAACTTGCCATCCCGTGTAATCCCAGCCATGCTCGATCGGGGACATATGTGGGGACATGGCAGGCCAGGGAAGTGTGATAATGTGAAAGAAACATTCCTGTCGTCACGAACGTAGCAATGGGCTGACATGGCTCGTGGATCAGTATTAAAGGTGACCGGGTGTTATAAGCAAAGACACCTGATTACATCACATTGGCTGTGGGAGAGGTGTGCGCTGTAAAGCGAAGTCAGAATAAGGTTTTCCAAACATGTGCGCGTTCTCATCACTACCCATACTGGATAGACAACCTGGTTTCACTCGGTTGGGGGCCAATCTCATCAGGTGTGCTAGCATTCCAAGCAGAGGAAGCGGTGAAAGAGTATCATTGGCAGCAACCCTAATGAGAGCCGTGATACCGAAGATTATTCAGCTTTCTTGCAGTGCTATAGGCAGACACGAGGATCCGTACTGAAAGTCCTGCGGGTGTGTTTGATAATGCTGCAAGTGACTTTGTGTGTGTGTGTGTTGTTTGCTGTCACAGTCTTGCCAACTACTGGCCGGCCGAGGACGTCCTGAGCCTGATCGTTGTGTATGAGACCTCTCTCTCGTCTGCTGGTCTCAACAGTCCTCACGGTATTTTCAGAACAACCTAGGTAGCGGTTGCTCGCCGAGTTGACTGCTGTTCTAGGCTTCGATCATACAATGATTCTTCCACTTTTTAACTCCAAAAGTTGATCGTAATGTTGATCGCAAATTAGGTCTTCCAACTTTAAACTCTCAGATTTCTCAAAAGTAGATGTATGAAACTGCACATCTAGAAATATGTGCTAGTAAAATATTAGCTGCTAATGTTCTATGAATAATCATAAACAAATGTTGGAAATAAACAAATGTTGGAAACTGAATTTATGATCGGCAAATGTACGTTTTCCGACGAATTTAATCATCAAGGCAAATTTCCAAAAAAATTTTTAATTTATTTTTTTTTAATTATTTTTTAAATTTTTTTTAATTTTATATTTTTTAAATCACCGCAAAGGACTGCATCAGCAACGTAGAATATTTATATATTTTATAATTTCATTTGATTGACTTAGGAATACATTTTGTTACAGTATTATGTACTTGTAAATGAACAAAAGTACTTTAATTGCACTTAAATAAGCAAAAGTACTTAAATTGTACTTTAAATGAGCAAAAGCACTTTAAATTGTAATTACCATCCTCAAAAGTAAATTGCAACACCAGCGTCATGCAAATTTCAGGAGTGAGAACTGTGAGGTGGCTATGCCAATGATAAAAGTTGCGCACGCATTTTATCACGCGGAATGCATATCCGGGCTATAAAGATCAGTCACCTTCTCTTCTTATAAACAAGCAGGAAGATTTCTACATCAGACTTCCGATATATTTTATTGAAATTAAAAGAAACCCCGAAAGAGAAGCAATTCATAACGTGAATAACATCTTCAACTTTAATGTTACCATCGAAAAGTACACTCCAAAAACTGGCAGACCCATCCAATGTTTTAAATGTCAGTCTTATGGACATTCTCAAAATAACTGCTATAAACAAGAAGTTTGTTGCAAATGATCAGGCCATCACCATTCCAATACTTGTAAACTTAAACCAGAAGGATCTCCCAACTGTCATTTTTGTAAAGGAAATCACGTAAACTCGTACCGCGGTTGTCCAGTTTATAAAAAAGGATTTGAAATCCCAACGTAAAAGCAACTAAACTCCCCATCCCAAGTAAAGAAGATTTTCTTGTTTTTGATTCAGTCAGCTTAAAAGAAAACTCAGAAAATAGAAATAACCCAGCTGACAATAGCATCCTAAAGAAGAACTTAAATCCTGAGAAAGAAGTAGCCGAAATCATTCAAATCTTTCAAAACCCTGATGTTTTCAACTTTATTCAAACCATATCTAAAATAGCCAGAAAAATTAAACAAGCGTAAAGCAGTATAAAAAATGTTAATAGCCTTCGAAGCAGTTAAGATCACGCTCCAATATGCCGAAAAAGAAGACTAAGCCTTGAATTCATTACCTGAACAGCTTCAGATCTTAACAATATACAAGATACAAAAGCAACGATTTTCAGCCTAAATCTCGTTTTCTGAATAGCTTCAGACGATAACAACAAATTGCGGCACAGTAACCGAGACCTTCTAGGAATTCTTCCTCTACGATAGCTCATAACTGGAGCTGTATTTGCACTAGGATGTGCATATTTTTCCAAACATTTTGGATTCGAACTTTATTAGGTTTCCTTTTTAGGATAAGACAATTATATATCGTTAAAGGCCTCCCATGAGGCCTATACCGATCAAATAGGCACAGGGTATAGTTATGTTTCTTATAAACAGCATCTGAGGGTTTACGCAGCATTGGAGACTTTAGAATAAGCATAAAAAATGCCATTGAGATGTAGGCGAGCTCAATACCATCAGTTATCGACCTCCATGAACTTGGTTTGTCGCTGCGCACAATAGCCACTCTTGTTGGACACAACATAAGTACCATCCATTGTTGTGTCACACGATGGATTCAGGAAGGTGTACATGTGTGTCGAAGAAGAAATAGTGCTCACAGGTGCACATCAGAACGCACAGACCGGCGTATTCGGCGGTCAACTATTGCAGACCCATGCTCCACGTCACGTGACATCCGAAGCCGGTTGCCTGCAGGAGCAGGTGGATCTCTGTCTAAACAAACTATACGCAACAGATTGAATGAAGTAATGTTAAACGTTCACGGGTTCCAGCCACAGAGTATCGTTGATTGCTGAAACCAAGATCCGACGTCTGGTGTGATGTCAGCGTCATTGTACGTGGATCATCAATTGGCATCGAGTTTTCCTCACGGATGAATCTCGTTTCTGTCTGTGGAGGAAAGACGGCCGTCTACGGTTATTGCGGCGACCCGGAGAAGACTTCGAAACAGCCCAATTAGCCGAACGTCACAGGTCTTGCACCGGGCTTTATGGTTCGGGGTGACATAATGTTTGATCACAAGACACCCCAGGTCCACATTAACGGCAGTTTGACAGCCTACCGCTACGTCATGCAAGTTGTGGAGCCTGTTGTTCTGCTCTGTTGCAGGGAGAATCCAACACAGTATTCAACAAGACAATGCCGAGCCGCATGTCGCACGGCGTTCTCGTAACAGACTGACTGGATCTGACATACTACCTTGGCCGGCAGCTTCTCCAGATCTGAATCGCATCGATGTCATTGGACATGACATTAATCGAGGACCTTGTCCACAAACCCTGGATGATCTGCGTAAGCAGTGGAAGTGGCTTGGCAAAGGCTACCTCAGGCAAACATCAGCGAACCCATTCATAACATGCCTCGCTGGATTACGGCCTGTGTTAGGCACATTAGATACTGAATAAATTGGCTTATAATGATTTTACGAGTCTGCTTTTTTTAATTATTTGCAAATACATCTTACAACTCTCGACCCTGCAATTTGCATGACCCTACGAGCACTCTTTCTTGGTGTTGAAATTTCACTTTTGAGGAGTGTAAATTACCAAAAGTACTTAAAGTATGCATGTGTATTGCTATATTCCCAATAATTTCAAAGTTTTACAGTACACGTTTAATCAGCTTTGTAAAATTTAAAAAATTTGCACTTCCTTGAGCTCTACCTGGACTTAAACAAAAATACATTTGATTCTCTATCCTCAAAGAGAAAGTTATAAAATTAATTTTTAAATTCATGTAGACAAAACCAACAGAAAAATAAAAAAATATTTTATTCATCAAACGTTCTTGCAGGATAATCTTGCAATTCAATTGATAATTTATAAAATATATTTCTTTCATAATTCTTCAAAGATTTGTTGCTGTACAATGTTACTCTTTCACATGTATTAGAAGTAAACTTATAATATTTATATTTGTAAGCATATTTCGTTAATGAAAATTATTAATTAGATATTTAGTTTAATAGTTTTAACTTTTTAAATACATATTTTATTTCACATTAAATCTCCCTCGTTGGAAGTTAATATAGTTGAAAAACGTTCTAGATAAAAGAAAAATTTATTATCTAGAGACAACTGTGAGATTTTGAAGTTTATTATTTTCAGCTCATCCTAGGATTTCAGGATCTTATCGTTGTCCGGGACTGTGTGTCCTAGGGGAGAGAGTCTAACACCGAACACTGCAAAGATGACATAAAAAGTATTTAAAGAAGTACAGGCAGAGACTGTCACTAAAAATTGTGAATCCTCGCACTGTTATAATCCAGATAGAGACAGAAGGAAATGATTCCACAAGGATTAGTGTGGCTCTGAAGAGGAAAATATTAAATTCACAAGATATCCTTTTGGATTGACTGTATCATGAGAATTGGAAAATAGCTTGTTGGTAAGAAAATCAGAAGAGAGTAAAAAAGTTGCAAAATTTCAGCAGAAAATTGTAATTACATTTGCTGATATTTTAAAAGAAAAAAGAAATGTAGAGAAAAAGAATGTGTAAAAGCGGAAAATAATAAAAAAGAAGAACATGTCTTATTGATTTATCCAGAGAAGAACGACAAATATTCTGAAGAGGTAAAATCTTAAGTTGTGGGAGTGGTGGATCGCGTTGAATTACGAACTGGAATTAGAAATGCATGAAAAGATAATAATGGTTATCCTGTTGTGGAATTTTCACATAAAGATGACACTGATAGTCATGATGAAGAAATAAGGGTAACTCATCTGCAAATTAAACTACCTGTAGAGAAAAACCAAAGATAATATTTCATGATATAGATGGTGAAATGAGTCGAGTCAGATCACGAAAACCTAGAAGGTAAAATGAGATCCTTATAGATGGAGATATTGATTTATTATTCCCAGAAAACGGTAAAAATGGCAGATTGCGTTGGCGGCCGAGGTTCAAGCAGAAAACTTTTAAGTCTGTGTTTGCGTCAGGAAAGGTCACTTTAAGAGGGTTCGAATGATAGTTAAAGAAAATCTAAGTGTAACTTGCTCAATGTAACTAACTCATTTTGTTCACTATCTGTCAAGCTGTGACAAGCAGCAAACATTTGCTGGATTTCCAAGATCGAGGTTTAATCCAAAGAACCTCTATACATACATATTCTTTGGTTTAATCATATGTGTTACATCCCGAATTGATTAATTGTAAAAATACAGATTTTAATTATATGCTGAAATCTGAAGTGAATCATTCAAGTTTAGATTCTAAATGTGCATGTTTCAAGATAAAATTAGAACTTTTAGTTCGTAGATTTATTACACAGTCCAGTCACATTAATGTGACCACCACGTACTTTCCATGTCAGAGTTAAATAACCAATCATAGAAGGCAGGTGGCAGCAGAGTGCAGTTGAGCGTATATAAAGGGTGTGTGAGGGCTTCGGAAAACATTTCATTCATTGGCGTAATGCAGAAACGAAGCGATTTATCCGACTTCCAAAAGGGCATGATCATTGGCTTTCGGGCCAAGGGTGGAAGCATTTCCGAAACGGCTGAGTTTGTGAACTGTTCGCGTGCCGCCGTGGTAAAAGTGTACCGTGCATGGCAAAATGGGACTGTCCAAAATCAGCGACGTGGCAAATGTGGTGCACCACGGGCCATAGATGACAGAGGCGAACGACGGTTGCGGAGATGCGTTCGGGCAGATAGACGGGCTACCGTTGAGCAACTGACCACCAAAATGAACCAAGGGGCTACCAAAAGTGTCTCCCAAAGTACTATTCAGCGAACATTGCTGCGTCTGGGCCTCCGAAGCAGACGCCTGGTTCGTGCACCTATGCTGACTGCTGTTCATCGACGGCGAAGGCTAGAATTTGCACGCCAGTACAGCAGCTGGACGTCCACTGAGTGGCGACAGGTTGCGTTTTCGGATGAATCGCGTTTTATGCTCCATCGGACAGATGGACGTTGGCGTATAAGGCGTGAAACCTCTGAAAGGAACCACCCTGCAACCATTGCCGGAACGGTCCAAGCTGGAGGCGGGAGCATTATGGTCTGGGGAATGTTTTCCTGGCATTCTCTAGGTTCACTGATCATTGTGGAAGGCACAATGGATCAATACAAGTACGCATCTGTCCTTGCGGACCATGTTCACCCCTACATGCGCATTGTTTTTCCTCAGGATGATGGCATCTTCCAGCAGGACAATGCGAGGTGCCATACAGCTGCCAGTGTACGTGCGTGATTCGAAGAGCACCAGGATGAGTTTACCGTCCTCCCCTGGCCAGCAAACTCACCTGACTTAAACCCAATCGAGCATCTGTGGGACCATCTCGATCGAGTTGTTCGCGCCATGAATCCCCAACCGCGTAATCTAGCGCAGCTGGCCACGGCATTAGAGTCGGCATGGCTCAACATCCCAGAGAACACCTTCAGGGACCTATGTGACTCTCTTCCTGCACGTCTCGCAGCAGTCCGCTCTGCGAAAGGTGGTTATTCTGGCTTTTGACAGATGGTCACATTAATGTGACTGGACTGTGTATTATTGTTCGAAAATTATTATTATTATTATTGTTGTTGTTTACTATTCGTAGATTATTATTGTATGTAGAAAACATTATGTATTGTTCCTAGAAAACATTGCCTATATATTTGAAGAAATTTAGGTGTCTGTGAGAGTAGACAAACTTAATATAAACTTTAAAATTCATTTAATATCTTAGTATATCAAATGGGTCAAAAAATAAATTTTATATACAGGCTATATGAAAATGAAAAGATAAACTATGTGGAATAAAATATGAAGTATATATTACGGAGCAGGATTATGGGAATGAGATTTTCGGAATGATTTTCGTATGTTATTGTTATGAATTTTATATATATATACACTCACGTTTGTGAAAATTGCAACACCAAGAAGGAATCGTCATAATTGAATGCAATTTAATACACAGTTGAGTGGTAGTGGTACAAATAAATGATTAAATGTTCAAAGCAAACACACAAGAACAAGAGATCAGAATCAGTATTTTGTGTGGCCACCACGCGCCGCAATAAGTGCTGCTACAAGACGTGGCATGGAGTCAAACAAAGTTTGAATGTCTGACTGAGGAAGAGCATTCCATATCGTTTGTACGCGTACCCAAAGTTCGTCTGCAGACGCAACAGGACGAGGATCACGAGCAAGACGCCGACCAATGACATCCCACACATGTTCAATTGGCGACATATCCGGGGAACACGCAGGCCAAGGAAGAAGCTGTACCTGCTGCGCTGCAAAGAAGGATTTAACAATCCGAGCAGTATGAGGGCGGGCATTGTC
>KK112210.1:0-19518 GCA_000611955.2 Stegodyphus mimosarum | reverse complement strand
CAGACTTTTTTTTTATTATTATTACATATATATATAAAACCTCTGTTTTTTATACGAAACAATTCTTTTTACATACAAAACTCTCGAAAACTACAAATCAACTAGAAAAGCATAAAAAGAGTGTTTTGACATTTTAATCCTTTTTCATTAAAATTATATAAATTTTCATTAAAAATATATAAATATGTTTTTAATCCAAAGAGGCAATTTCTTCTAAAGGACTGTTAATTTCGTTTTGTAATTTTGCGTTGAAACCCATAAGCGCCGATTCACTTTTTTAAATTGTTGCCAGCAACTATTAGAGCCGTGTATTATATTAAAAAAATAAATAATGAAGAATCTGTATGAATGTATGAATGTTTCTCGGATTGTGATAAAACGACGGTACCTAGAGCCATAAAAATTTGAATAACGTAATCTTCCATAGAATATCGGCGTGTGGAACCCTAATTTGGAATTTGAAGTTTATTTTATTATCGTGTAAGGTTCATCCTATGTTAATTAACAGTTATTTTAAGTTTTGCATCTTTCCTATCTTATTCTAATTTCAGCTTACAATTTCCTGCCAGAATGTATATTCAGAAACGCAAGTAATGCAAATGAGAAAATGTACTATTTAAGTCGTGACTTAACCGACTTCAGTAGAAATAGTCTGATTCCCTGAGTAGCGCGCTTTTGCCTTCTGGCTACGTCTCTCTTAGCTGTTGTTACGCTCGGCCATACATTAGGCCCTTGCTCGGCTTCGCCGATTTAATGAATACTTAGGGGCCAAATAGTTAGATTCTGATAGCTTCGGCTATACCCATAAATAGCTTAGTTAGCTAATTTTAGGTTAAATTATTATTATTTTAAGTTCAAGCCCAAGTGGCGGCTTTATGTAAAGTTCCAAGTAGGAACTGATTGTAAATATACTGAAGAATAAAGGGTTTTAAACCCTTCTTAAGTCTAACGTGTTCTGTTCACACTTAAGTGATTATTCACTTAATTGTGTTCGTGGGGTTCTAAGTTAGAACTTTAGCTTTAAATAGGAAAACCTTGCAATCGATTTCCTATTTTGTAACATTTCAACGAATTTTTGTTTAACAAACTGAACGATTTCAAAGTGAGGAATGGCAACACTGTACGAAAACAAAAACATTTTTATCTTTTGCGCTCGAGGTTGTTTATCGGAAATTATAAAGATATGCTCATTTTAAAATTATTTTGGGATATTACCGTTGAACTGAATTTTATGGTTTGAGTAAGTAGAACATGATATTTAATAAAGGTAACATACGAAACGTTAAAAGACGCCCCTTTGGAAGTAATTTAAAATCTGAAACCCTTCAGATTTTTGTTTTCCTTTTCATTTTTTTACATGTTTTAAACCTTTTCCTTTCACACATTTCCAAAACTAACAGAAGTAAATATGAGATTCATCGCTAAATTTGAAATCATGTTTAAGGCTGATACTTTCAGTCAGATGTGATACAACATCATCACCTGAACAAATCCTGAACAACGAATTATTTAATTCGATTGTATCTGCGATTCATAGATTTCTTCAAGTAAATTGGATTACACTAACTCAGATTCGCCTTGACATTCAAGCAATAGAGCATTTCAGTTGTATCGACTTTCGTTTTTTTCAGATCGTCACTGTGAATCCAAAAACCCTCAGGCAATCCCCTAATTCGCTTTCAGTTACATTTAAACTAGGTAAACATCCCCAACAGCAAACATAAAATTCTAGTAAGTTTTTAAAAGAACAAAATCGAAGCCGACAAGAGAAGGACTAGGAGTATAACACTCAAAATCTAGGAGCTAAGTGAATGTCACGATAAAAATCACAAATAACAGTATCAAATCTTCCAAACGCCCTTGTCTCTTATCATTATCGATCAAACAGTAAAAAAATTGAGTCTGGATACAAGGCAGGACAATTTTGCGACTTCAGTGTTTTATGTTTTCATTCTAGTGTGTATAAATCTCAGCGTAGAATACAGATAAAGGGAAAGGCAAACATCTACTAAAGCCATTCTTTACAAAGTAAAAGAATAGTTCTTGATTCTCTAAAGTTTGGGCTTGATTTTTTAGTGTTTTCACTTTTTTTATACATTCAATATATATTACCGAAAGCGCATAACACTTTCGAGATCCCAGGTATTTTGTAAAGAAAATAAAATATTTTATTGGAAAACGTTATCAAAGTGATGAATAAGGAAGCCTTAATGATCACCATTTCTGTTTATTTATTTTCTTCACTAGATGTAACTGTATTAAACTCAGAAATTCTAAGTTGAACTTTTGTAGTTTCGCAATAACGATTCTATTTTGCACTAAACAATGCCAAGAGAGAAGCTAAAAAACACTATAATACATTTACGTCTTTCAGAGACGTCTATTAAATCATGACAAAAGTAAAAATGTTCAGGATTACGTAAATAATTTTATTAAAATAACCAATAAAATATTAAATCGAAAACAGATGAATAGGACATGCCCTTTGCGTATATTTGAATAATAGTAGAACAGTAGATAACGAAGAAGAGGTGTTGAATATTACACTCATGTCCGTAAATTAAGGATAATTCGGAGTCACGCGGAAATTGAACTCTAAAATAAATATATCACCTGTAAAATCACTACACACATCTTCAAGAATCATATGCAAATTTCAGGAAGTAACCAGATGACACCGATGGTACGTCACAATGACGAGAGCGTAAGACAGTGATATATAAGGAATACAGGCAAAGAAGTAAAATTGTTCGCAGGCGCTTTATAAGCATTTCAGTGCAATAAACGAATAGTTATGACAGAAAGGACGCATTTGGATGATTTTTTACGTGGTAGAATTATCGGCCGTCTGGAATGTGGGCATACCCAACTGAAAGTATCAGACGAACTTGGAATTGCCCAGAGTGTCATCTCCAGGCTTTGGTAACAATTCCAATATGATGGTAATGTGAGTAGACGTTACAGCACAGGTTGCCCCAGAGTTACAACGCCGAATGAGGACCGGTATTTGGCAGTTACTGCCAAAAGAAACAGGCGGAGCACAGCCTCAGACCTGTCTCGTCAGCTCTCTTCAGCCACTGGTACGACAATTTCAAGGCAGACCGTATACAGACGTTTAGGGCAGATTGGTCTATAGGCTCGTAGACCTGTCAGATGCGTTCCACTTACTGCAACTCACTGTCGCCTGTGGTTAGCTTGAAGTAAAAAGCATGCATTGTGGACACCGCAACAGTGGGCTTGTGTGATGTTTTCCGACGAGTCCAGGTTTAGCTTGCAGTCTGATTCTCGCCGGACTTTCATATGGAGAGCTCCAGATATCCGTTACCACCAAGCAAACATCATTGAATGACACGGTTACGGTGGTGCATGAGTGCTCGTTTGGGGTGGAATTATTCTGAGTTTCAGAACTGACCTGCATGTTCAAATTGGAACCATGACAAGTCAAATCTATCGGGACGTCATTCTGGAACAACATGTACGTTTGTTTCGGGGCGCCATTCGCGCACAATTTGTGTTTATGGATGACAACGCCCGTCCTCACCGTGCAAACATCGTAAGCGAATGCCTTCAATCGGAGGATATCGCCCGTATGGGCTGGCCAAAATTCTCACTGCACTTGAATCCAGTAGAGCAAGTGTGGGACATGCTTAGCCGACGAGTTGCAGCCCGTCAACCTCCTCCTACATGTCTACCGGAACTTCGGAGAGCATTGCTTTTTGAGTGGTGTAATATCCCTCAAGATCAGATCAATAATTTGATACTCAGCATGCCTAGGCGTTGTATGGATTGTATTGCATCGTCTGGGAGCATACAATGTATTAACAATCATACCAACCATGTAATATTGGTTTTTGTAATTTGCTCCAGGGAGAAAAAATCGCTAATTTTTTAATAATATCAAACATATAGCATCTTTTTTTGCTTTTTACCGTTTGTTTAATAAATAAGCTTTACAAATAAGTGAAATTTGTTTTGCTTCTAACTCTTCCTTTGCCTGATTATGCATTATCCTTAATTTATGGACATGAGTGTATATCATAAGCATTCTTTTATCAAAGACTTTTCGTTCAATTTTTAATTTATTTAGTTTTTAAGTCATCATTGCTCAGTTTAAGAAACTACATTTAGTTTAAAAACACAATAACATTATCGTGGCATGAATTAATATCTGCTTATGAGGAGGGTTTGGTTTATTTGATTGTGGGTAAAGCACTTTAGAACTATCTGCCTAAAGGGAGGGTTTCCTATGAGAAACTGGCCTTCATCTACGTTACGCACGGCGAAAACGACAAAAATGCCCATGCTTTCGCCTAGAATCTAAACTAGGTCAAACTCTCAGTTTTTAGCGAATTTACCGCTCGGTCCCCTGCTTGTGACGAAATACGTTATTTTAAAAGTTTAAAGTACTCAGACTCACGTCTCCCGGTTTGCTTACTAGATTACAGACACAGGAAAATTATGCATAAGCGAACTTCAAAACACAAAACTCTTAACCTTAGTCATTTTCGCCGGGATTTGAACCTCTTGTGGCTTGGAGAAAATTTCATAGGAAATATATTGATGATATACATGCTATTAAAGTTTTTGCCAATGTGATATTCTGTTTATTTATTACTATTATATACTAGAAGATTTTTTATTAAGAAGGTTAATACATAAAATTAAATTTTTCCTGTAACTAACATTTCCTTTCAGTTATCTGAATTCTATGTATGTATCTATATTTTTTCTCTGGTTTTCTTGTACGTTTAGAGTCGCGATATTGGTGTATTGTTAATTATGTACATAAAACAGTATATAAAATCGTATAGTTAAAATTGTTCTTTGGCCACACATTTTTAAATCACTGCTGCCAAATCTATCAACTTAATTTTCTTCGGAAGTAGAGAAATTTTTTAAATCAATTAATAAAATATTTGCCTTCGCGTGCAGCAAAATATGAGAATAAGTACAATGGGATTATTTTTAAACGTATTATCTCGTTATTACAAATGCAACTCTTTATTACATTTCTGTAATTCTGATTCTAATACGTTTCGAAATTTGGACTGCTATAAAAACATTTCCAAATTTCTAACATCATGGAAGTTTTTGAAAAGAGGAAATAGAACTTGTGTTTAGAAAATTGCGGAATTTTTTTTATTTTCTTACTGCGTAATCTTGGTGGTGAGACTAGAAGCACGTTCGGCTAGCAACAGAGGGAATCGGTGTTCCTTCGGAAATTCCGGAAGGGGCATCGTTGTGTGTTTTCCGTTCTCCTTGCTTCAAAAAAATCTAATGTCTGCCAAAAGAGGGAAAAGATGAAATATTTTTTATACCTTTATTTTTCAAATATAAGAAACCAGAAACTTGTACATTTTTTTTTCTCTGAAAATTCTATTAGGTTTCAAGATATTAACCAATGCAAATGATTTCAAAAAAGAACTATTTAGCTGAAATTTATTGAATAAATAGAGATTTATGTTACCAATACAAATGATTCAAATAGATGCCTTTCACTTCGACAGTCAGACTTTATATCAAAATTCTTTTAATTAATATTTCTACAGTTAAACTCTGAACAATAAAACTCAATCCTAACTATTTATTAAATAAAACCCTTCACTTTTAGCATCTGCTGAAGAATATTTATCAGTGCATTGAGTATATCGTACCTAGATGATAATTAAATCTGTAGAAAAAGCAAAATGTTGTTGTTTACGTTGGTTGAAATATATAAAATTATTCGATTCACAAAGCTCTCACACGGTTCCTTATTAACTTGTAAGGTTTATAGTACATTTTCTAACTGTTATTTTAAGTTTTGTATGTTTCCTATCTTATTCTAATTTCAGCTTACAATTTCCTGCCAGAATGTGAATTCAGAAACGCAGATAATGCAAATGAGAATGAGTACTATTTAAGTCGTGACTTAATCGACTTCAAGAGAGAGAGAGTCTGATTTCCTGACTAGCACGCGTTTGCCTTCTGGCTACATCTCTCTTAGCTGTTATTACACTCGGCCATATCTTAGGCCCTTGCTAGGCTTCGCCGACTTAATTAATACTCAGGGGCCAACTAGTTAGATTGTGATAACTTCGGCTATATTCATTAAGAGCTTTAGTTAAGTTTATTTTAGTTCAAATTATTAGTAATTAAGTTCAAGACCGAGTGGCGGCTTTATTGTAAAGTTCCAAGCCGAAACTGATTGTAAATATACTGAATAATAAAGTGTTTTGAACCCTTATCAACTCTTACGTGTTCTGTTCACACTTAAGCGATTATTCGCTTGTAAAGTGTTCGTGGGGTTAGGAGTTAGAACTAAGGATTAAAGAGTTGAACCCCACAAACTATTTGTATTGTTAAGTTTTAGTAAGAGAAGAATATTAAAAGTATTTCTCATCCTGTAAGTCGAATCCGATTTTTTTCCTTAGGAATTGATATTTTTTTGGTATACAAACACATTTCTATTTAGATTTTTAAACTCTCCAAATTTCTACTAAGTACAAAATAAGCGCAAACCGAGAATACAACATTTATATAAAAATACAGCATAGGGAATGATACAAAGTCCGAATACATACATGCAAGAAGCATCCGCTTTATGTCTCGATACGAAATACTTCCTGAAGCAGAAACATCTTGTGCTACCACCCTAACGGAATTTCCTGAAAACGAGAATCACAAAAAGGATCCAGGAAAAAGCTTTTTTTTTATTCTACTTTTCTTTCCTTCCATTTCTTGGTGTTGCTATTTTCATGCTGCAATTCGTAGCACATGGATAAATCCCATCTTATGGTAGCACTTTCGTCAGAATTTTCCACGGGGACTGAAAAAGGAAATTTTTATCCATCCTCCCTTTTTCTCCGAGAAACGACAGGAACTTACTTTTAACGATGGGCGGTTTGATTCTTGTCGTACAACAGACAGTTCTTGCACTGGCAAAAGAAGGTCAAAAAAGCAGAACTGGTGCTTGATCCTTTCGCGACCCTCCCACTTGTATGACTTTGACAAAGGAGCCATTGAGACCATTGTTGCAACTAGGGATCAAGCAGGGTCATCATAGAGGTTTTTTCCTAAATATTCGACTCAAGAAATAGATCTTCATCCTTAAGATTTGGAAAGCTCATATGGTATTCTTACAGAATAAATTAAATCTAACCATTCGAATGAAATCGTCTCGGTATACTACTTAAAAAGGTCATAAATATTTGAACAAATTAGAGATCTGAAAGAATAATTTGAATTTATTAATATAAATACGGTATGTTTATATAACAACTAGACTGTCCTATCAGCAGTGTAAAACATACATGAATATATTATTGAAACTGGTGCGTTCGCAAAATCAAATAATTTGATAATCTGATAAGCTAGTTAATATCTGAGAAACTTTTAAGTTTAAACGAACATACAATTTACCAAACTATATAATCTGAAAGCTTTCAGATTTTACATTAGATTCAGAGGGACATTTTTTAGTGTTTTGTGTGTTACCTTTATTTAGATTAGAGGTTAAATATCACGTTCTTCTCACTTAAGCCATAAAATTTAATTCAACAGCAATATCACAAAATAATTTTAAAATCAGTGTATCTTCAGAATTTCAGACACACAGTCTCGCGCGATGGAGATAAAAATTTTCTTTTTTTCTTATGATGTTGCCATCGCTCGCTTTGAAAACGTTGAGTTTGTTCATCAAAAATTCGTTAAGGTGTCACAAAAAATGAAATCGATAGCAAAACAAATTCCAAATTAGGGCTTCCAGATGCCCATATTCGGTGGAAGTTTACGTTATTCAAAATTTGATGGCTGTAGGTACAGTTGTTTTCTCACGACGCGAGAAACATATATACATTTATGCAGATTCCTCATATTTATTTTTTTTAAATATAACACAGGGCGATAATATTTGGTGGCAACAATTTGAAACGTGATACGCCGTTTATAGTGATTCAACGCAAAATGACAAAAAGAAATTAATAGCCCTTCTGGCCTAACGACCTTTGGGCTAATAACTTCTATGAAAATATAATAATGTCAAGGCAATTAGTGTTTAATATTGCTTTTTTTGAGCAAGTTTTTTCAAAGATTTTCCTTTGCAGATGCTACAACTAAAAACGGGAGTTTTATTCCTGTAACATGAACAAGAACATGCTAAGGCCATGGGCCTTTAATTTCAATTATCGTCACAAAGATTATCATATTTTATCAGCATTCGGCTGATATTCTTTTATCAGCATTCGTTATTTGTTTTCTGCTACAACTAAAAGCAAAACAGTATTTATTAGAGTTGTGACCATCCTTAAAGGTAAAATATCACATTCCTGGATACCTTATAAGGCACTTTCTCCCTCGTCCCAGGTGTCTTTGTGGTGTAACTACATAGCACATCTGAATGGCAATTCGGAACTCCTGCGTTCGAATCCCGGCGAGGGCTTCGCGCATTTTTTTTCATGTCTCCTGCATCGATAAAGCTCATGAGTCTACAATCTCATAACGCCATTTAACCTTCAAGGAGAATAATGTACTGACACAAACATACTTACGTCCGAGTGTTATCACTTAAGAGTTCGAATTTCAAGTAATAATTTGTAAACAAAGTTTTAAGTAGCTACAATACATTGAAAACTGCTTATTTTTAGTAGTTAAAAGCTTTGTAAAAATTATAAAAAAATGTTTGATATATTTTGTTTCATTTGCAGGGATAAGCCAAAAATTGTTGATCTATCATTTTTACCCTAGCTTAATCAGTAAGCAGTATGAAAGCTTAATAAATAAGCAGTACAAAGCAGTATAAAGGCTTTAAAATACTTGAATAATATTCGAACTGCAGTCGTTTTAATGACTGCATTTACCGATCTGCTTTCAACTGTCTGGGAGATACGTTGTACTAACGACCATCTTCTTTTGCTTCAAAATATATCAGCCATATCCCCTTTAATTCTAGGCTGTATCATATGAAATTTTGAAAAACTTTCTCTGAAGAACTCTGCATTTTCTCTACCTATTCTTTCATTTCTTATCTGTATCATACCAATAAGAAAGTTACTTTTGTAAGGTTAAGGTATTTCTCCTGCCATCTTAACATGCCTTCGTAGTGGTCAGCACGCTCGGTGGGTATCCAAGAAATCCGTGGTTCGAGTCCCGGGAAGGGCATTGCTCATTTCAGCTCTGCTGCTTTGCTCCTAATGTCTCTACAGTTGCGCTCGAACTAAAAGGTTAGTGGATGATGATTATCCAGTACCAGGATTTGGCGACTGGGTCCCCTAATCTCCACTCGCCCTTTAAAAGGGGGAATATATAAGGTACTTCTCCCGTCTTCTTAGCAGGCCTTCGTGGTGTAGTGGTCAGCACGTTTGAAGCGTATTCGAGAGGTCGGTGGTTCGAGCCCCGGCGAGGGCATTGCTCATTTTTCATGTCTCCTCTGAAATACCTTAATGTCTCTACTGGGTTTTTATTCTATTAAACCAACATCTTATTGTTTTGGCTATCTCCCCCCCCCGGGATGACTCTGGGGAATTCCTGGGAAGTGCTAGGATCTGTACTTAAACAGTCTCAACCACGGAGGTATAAAAGTTGACTTCACATGACTAGAGCCCGAGTTTATTCTCCGGTTGGTTCAGTCTTGGCAGGGACCGTACTGGTACTGTCGTGTCCGTTCCTCTGGCTGTGGTGGAGCTATATGTTAGATTTACTTGTTCGCCCGAGGGGAGATGGCCCTATTGGTGGAGTCGGGTGATGCCGCACGACGTTGCAGCCCGACCTAGTGAGACTCGTCAGCTTCACCATTCGGATCGCGGCCCTGAGGATTGCCTCTGGGGCCAGGATGATATTCTATGTAGGGCTATCCTTTGAGAACGCTAGGTAATAGAGTCCTGGTTTACCGGTGCACTGTTTTGGCTATCTGTATAATTTCTACTTTCATCGTTTCCACCAGAACGCAAATAATTATAAATACTTAGTTTTAATTTAAATTATAAATAAATTTCAAGTTTAGAAGTTTATTAGAAACAGTTTGGCAACTGAAGGCTGGCCATTACATTACACTTTTTTTGTACTGTTACGCGTTTAATCTTAAAGCTTTGTTTAACTGCTTACGTAACTGCAGGGCACTGTGGAGCGGCATTTTGTCGCTTTCGACTTTTAAATTAAAGTCTAATTAATTAATAAATAATAAAGTCTAATTAACTTTTAAATTTGTACAACTTCTAGTAAGAAGTCAAACGTTTAAATAAAAAAAATATATTAAACCTTTGACTTTGGGTTGACTATTGACCTGATGGTTACACAAACAGTAAAGGTAAAAGGAACATAACTAATAACTAATAGCTTGAGGTTAGAAATAACAGCTTTCAATGCAAGTTAATTGACTGTAGTTCACAATATTAACAAAATATCGACTCAACTTTGGCTATTCCTGCTTAATCACTTGCGAAGATGACAGAAATGCAAAAGCTTCGTCGGCAAGCTAATTTATAGCAATAGAAAAATGAAAAGTAACGGTCAACATAGTGCTGCCGAACGATCTCTGGTAAGCTACGAAACCTGAACCATATTTTCATGGAATTTGATGATATTTATAAAAAAAGTGAAATAATAAACTATCGTTTTATTAAAACAAAACCTTATACGTTACTCGCAAAATTATATAACATACTATTAAAGCTTATTTTAGATTTGATGTTTTTAATCGTAAAGATATTCTCTATAATATTTTGCTTTGAACTGTTGCATGTTAAACCACACTGTCTGGCGTGGCACATTTGGAAAATGTTCGCAGTCACAGAATTAAATTGGCGTGGCCATGTTTGATTACTTCTGAAGTACTGCAGTAAGAAGTGCTTACTTGAATTTAATTTTACGCTGGTGATTTTAGTATATTGTGCCTTTTATGGATAGGTTAACTGACAATTCCTGTTATACGTTTTCGATTTCTGAGCTTTTACGGATGAAAGCAAAGAAAATGCACCACGTGCAAAACAAAAATAAAGCATCAATACGGTAATATTGATACTTTATTTTTATATTATATTATTTTATTATTATTTAATATTTCAATAGACTGCAATATTGAAAACTTACTACAATGGCTAGAAAATATTTCATAACTGCCATGTTTCCTAAATGCAAATCTCTAAAACGATAAAGGATGTTTTTGTTAGTCCAAAGGAGCGTTAGCTCAGAAGGGTTATTGATTTCATTTGGGCATTTTATGTCGATTCACTGTAAATGTCGTATCACTTTTCAAACTGTTGCCACCAAATATTATCGCCCTGAGTTATATTTAAAGAAATTAAATAATGAAGAATCTGCATAAATGCGTGCGTGTTTCTCGTAATGTAATAAAACAACGGTACCGAGAGCCATCAAATTTTGAATAACATACATTTCCATGGGCATGTGGAAGACAAAATTTGAAATTTGGAATTAGTTTTACTATCTATTTCACGTTTTGTGAAACTTCAACGAATTTTTGGTTAGTAAAGTCAACGATTTCAAAGCGAGCAATGGCAACACTGTACGAAAAAAAAATATCTCCACAGCGTACGACTGTGTATCGGAAATTCTAAAAATATGCTCATTTTAAAATTATTTTGCGATTTTGCTCTTGAATTGAATTTTATGGTTTAAGTGCAAAGAACATGATATTTGATAAATAAAAATAACAAACAAAACATTAAAAAATGACCCTTTGGGCATAATGTAAAATCTGAAAGTTGAAAAACTTTCAGATATTCTTTGAACTTTTTTTTTTCTATTTTACTTATTTATTTTTATAAAAATATCTTAGATATGGCCTTTATGTTACAAAATGAACTTATTTTAGAACAAAATTTGATTTAAAATATTTGGCAGTTTAACACATTAAAACTCACCTTCGTTTCTAAGATTAACTCTTTTAACTTCGTTTCTAAGACTAACTTTCTAAGATTATTAAGTTTCAGAAACTGTAGGGGGACAATTTCTTAAAAGGAATTTTTTTTTAATTCAATACGTAGTGATTCTAGATTTCACTGGACCTGATTTCTAAGCTTCCGTGATGTTTTAAAATTCTATGTAAATGATGAATAATTTAACATTTGTTGTTTTACGTACCAATGTCTAATTTGTAATAACATTTCTTCAACTTATATATATATATAAATGATTCCAAATGTGTAGAACAGTGATTCTCACCCTTTTCTGTCGCGGCACACTTTTAACGGTTTTAAGAAAAGGCACAAAGAAAACATTAAGTTTAAAAGCTGTTTACTTACCTATAATATACTGTGTAAAATAGATTATGATAATAATTTTGAATGCAAAATAAAATAATATGTACTACAAAAACAGCAGTAAGCTTATTAAGGGATTAATTACATGATAATAATAAGAATACTTTTAATGAGAAATTTGAACTTGAAGTTTTTAGATAATTCCATTTACATTTGGTCGTAAAAATGTCAATGCTACTCTCTTATCGTCTTCTACATTAACAGCCTCGATCTTGTTTTCGCTTTTATGTTAGCTAATACTGAAAATCCGAATTCACAGAAATAAGATGCATAAAATTGTATTAATATTTTTAAAGCTCTTTTGGCCATCATGAGATAATCGCATCTAATGTTAATCCAAAATGCATTAAGTGATTCTTCCGAATATTTTAAAAATAAATATTTTAAAAATAAAATATTTTAAAAATAAATTAAAAATAAATTAGAAAATGAAATTAGTTCTTCCTCTTCATTAAATAAATTAAAAATAAATTAGAAAATGAAATTAGTTCTTCCTCTTCATTCAAAGTTAATACAAATACAGAATTATTCGTTATCATAAATGGATTATGAGCCCCATCAATTTGTTTCATATCTAAATTTCGGAAATAATAAATAATTCTCTCCTCTAATGTTTTCAAATGGTCAATAGCAATGTTTTTAATAGTTTTATTAAAATCTTTTGGGACCGACTCATACTTTTCCAAATTTCCTCCCTGAGCTTTATTCTTCCATAAAATTATTTGTTTTTGGAATCCCACCAGTTTATCTGTTGAGCTTAATATATTTTCTTTCGGCCCTTTCATACTTGAACTTATGTTATTAAAAATAACAAAAAATGTCTGATAGGTAAGCTAATATCCCACCTGCACCAAACAGAAGTTCTTAATTTAAATTATGTACTGAACATGCGTGAAAATGCTTCGAATTGCGTCTCCTGCAGAGCATCAAAATCTGGTTGCATACCACAGCTGCCGTGCTTATTAATGTCTTAAAAACCTAATTTCGCCAATTCTCATGTGTACCGGATACTAGGGTTAAAACTATTATAATTATTACATACTTTTCTAAAATCTGACGGCAAACTTTAACACAAAAGCGCCGCGGAACAGTGGTTGAGAATCACTGGTGTAGAGGAAAATATTGAAACTTTTAACAGCTTTCCATACTGCGTGGTAAGGCGAGAGGAAAGACTTTATACCAAACTAAATTCAGCCAATTATTATCTTTATTTGCATATTTGCAGGTACACTAGAATAATTCCTTGTAGAAAACATACTCTTGAATTATAGCAATTACGATAATTTCTTATATGCACAGATAAAATGATGCGACGACATTTCAGGCAAATAAGCAGCAGCTTAGAAAAATAGCGTGTTGCTAGCATGAAGACGTAAGCGAAAGAGAGCGCAGCACTTCAAAGGGAGTAGGGAGGAAGTTAAAAGCTCAAGTTTCAGTTAGAGAAAGTTTTGGTTTACAATATTTGATTGGTTAGGAGGTATCTTCATTAAAACGTTACGTAATTTCGAATGATCTCAAATTTGAGGGAAAAGATGAATTTAGGGGTAAAGCCCCAAATTTAGAATGTTAATTTTGAGGTCGGCAATTATTTTTTTAAGCAGCTATCATATTTTGTTATATCTTACATATATATATATATATATGCAATAATAAAAGCAAATTTAGAAGGGAATTTGATGTCGCAGAATGCTGAGATGCCGATCTACATTGAATAAGAAATTCGGCAATCGAGGCAGATTAATTCCTCATTTGCAGCCACAAACAACTTGGCATATTATTTGTGCCTATTTCAAGAGGTTTACATTTTTGATTACTTGTCAACAAGAAGAAAGCAGCAGACAGCAGCCCAACTAGGCCGAAGAATAGCGAGCAAGTGCGTTCAAGTATTGAACGTAAAGTTCAGGGTGAAATCTTAGTTCAGACTGAGTTAGTTTTGGTTTACAATGCATTTTGATTAGATAGTTAATACTTCTGTATAATTATTATTGGCTGTTCGAGTTTTAGTTCCATTTACATCACCAGAATTATGTAAGAGTCATAGGATATGGATTAATCTAAAAATGACTCAGTACAGAGAGAGGTTACTATTTTTAGAATTCAGAATGGAAATTTACGTTGCTAATTTAATCTTTTACATATTCCTTATTTTTATTACATATATCTGTATATCTGTATCTATATATAGATATATAGATATAGATATATAATAAAATATGATGGCTACGTTAAGAAATAATTGGCAATCTCAAAATTCAGTAGTGTAAATTTTGTGTTCCCCCACGTTCGAGATCTTTCCAAATTACATAATGCTGCTTGCAAAGAGGACTAAAACCTAAAATTAACCAATCACAGTTTAGCCGTACATATGCACCTGCCTAGTATAAGTACTGCAATTACGTCACTTCTTCTTCTTAACTTCTACTGCCCTACAAAACCTATACTCTGCTATGCTTACTTGTCTAAGATGGCATCGTACTCTCTTAACTCATGTACATAAAAATTATTGTTGCTAACTACGATCTAGAACTATCTTGTCTAAAGAAAGGATTCGATATTGGTAAAAATAAAGACAGTGATACATCGAGCTCAGTTTAGTCAGCTTCCTTTGCATGCCTTCATACTCAACCATTACGACTGCCGGGTATTAAATTAAGTAGTATTTTAGAACTAATAGAGTATTTGTGTAAACTTATTTAATTAAAAAACGAAAATGGGGGTGAGAACTAAAGTCAGCTCAAGTTTCCTTTCGTTTGTTATTTTCTTAAAGAAATTTAAAAGAAAGATATTCTACTTTACATTCTGTTTTTAACATATTTTTACTAACTATTTTATAAATTTAGATATTTCCATCAATATTACCAAGATTAAATGTAAGTTTTCCTTATTATGTTAAGTCGCTAAACTGTATTCTTGATTTGACTGGGAATTAAAATTAATTCAATTAACTTTCCCCTCAGGCTGTGTTCCTAAATGAAAGTCTTTGTATTATTATTATTATTATTGCCCAAATTATATTGCTGATAAAAACTAAACTTCCCTTGAGTAATGTAATAACACAAAGGCATTCAATGATTTCTCTTTGGAAATAGCTCTTTATTTATTTTTCTGTTATCTTAATCGTAATTTTCTTGATTAATTCTTTATTATGCAGTTCTTTCTCTGGCTAACAAAAGGAGTTTTACCTAATGCACACATACTTCTGCTTACAATGCGCACGGCATATTTATCCAGTCTTTCTGATTTACGTTTTAAAGTTGAAGCCTTTAATTTTATCGAAGACTGAAATATTTTTCACGCTTTTAATAACTATTTGCATTGTGATAGATGAAATGGGTTTTTATTCTTAAAACAGTGGAGATAAATGTTTAAAATAATGCTTTAGACCAATCGTAGCTTAATATCGAAGAATGTAAATGTGACGAAGCATGGTTCCACAAATTGATTATTTAGTGTTTGTTTAACGCCACATTTCATTTATTTGCGTTTTGTTATTTAAATTCTCTCAACATATGAGAAAGAACAATAATACAAAATGTCTGTTACCCAGTTGTTTAAACGTTATACAATCCTAACAAAACCAACTTAAATAAATAAGACAACTGTAATAATAAGCCCAATCAGAGAAAGTGCTTAAATAGTTTTTTTTTCCTCGTCATTTTAACTTTCAGTTTTGCTGTTAGTGCACCAGTAGATGAGAGGTTAAGTCTATTTAACACTAGCATTTCCTACGTAATTTCAAAATGTAACCATATTATACTCGAAGAAATGCATTATGAATCTATAAGGAATGTATCCTGTTTTTAAATGGCCCACCAGTGGCAGAGCAGATCTGAAAGCGGGTATATCGACTAGGGCTGCCCAACCTGCATAGTGGTTAGCGTCTCTGACTGCTGTGCCGAAGAGCTCGAGTTCGAATTCAGGAGAAGGCATGGAAGTTTGTAAATGTATATTGTCCTTGAGGCATGGGGCACTTTAAATATGCTGCGAGAGGAAAGTCCTCTCGAGACGTTGCTGGTAGGGGAAGATAGGTGGGAGGAACGCGTCCCTCCGGGAAGCTGTCCATCATAATTGGCAGGCGGAATTGAACTAAGTCGACCTGTAAGATGCTCAAGGTTGTTGCCAACGCCAGGAGTAATCTTGCGCTCCTTGCTACGAGGGATTTCGTCAGCTTGGGCTGATTAGGTCAAACAAGAGAGCATCAGTCAACAACAACAACAAGATCGACTCAGTTAATAAGTTTGGTTGCCTCACCATTGTCATAGCTTTGATCCTGTGTAATATAAAAGCTAAGCTAGTTCCTTAGAAGTTCCTTCATGAAACATATTTTTAACACTAGTTTTACTGCTAATTTACACTATTTAATCTGCATATACCTATATCCAGAAATCCACGTATTTGCTTGAAGAAACGATTAATTTAAGTTAAAAATTACTTAAAGAACTACAGATGACCGTCAGTTTGAGGACTTTGTAGATGTTTCATAGCTACTGTAAAAAATGTTTTCATAGTTTTAGCGTTGACACACTTATCAGAGCTTGTACCACAACAATCTCCGAGGATGCTAACTATTCTCCTGTAGAGACTTAGGTTATTTGGAAGCCGGAGATGTGAAGAATGAGAGAAGCCCTCTCCGAAACTCAAATCACGGATCTCTCAAATACACGCCAAGCTTGCTGACCACTACACTACGAAGGCATGCCAAAACGGCGGAAGAAATACCTTATCCTCTCTAACAAATCAACATCTCTTCGTGAATCAGTCATTATGACTAAGAAGGATATTTCGTCAGGAATAAAGTAAACTAGTTCTATAACTCTGTAATGATATTGCTAATCATAATCTAGTACTTGATCGTCTCTACTAGCACCAACTGAAACATTTCCTAAAACGTCTTGGCACATTGACTTGAAGTCAACAACTGCAGACCGTTCCTTAATCTTGAGTCTAATCTTGAGTGCTTTAGGCACGTATGATTGACAGATAATCACACGTGACATATCCCTTTCTCCGACGAACTGAGGTGGGTTGATAGTGAGTTGGAAGTTATCGAAAGAAATTTCCGTTGAATTATTAATTTTATTTAGGAGCTACATTCTAATTACATTTGCATTTCTAACCAGAAAAAAAAATAATTTCATAAGAAAATCAGTTTATTAGAACGATACCAATTTTATGGGTATCCGTAGAAATAGGTATTCATCATACAGAACTCTGAAATTAAAAGTTTGAAAGGGAAATAAATGTAGATATGTATTCGTCGCATTACATCGATAATTGTCAGCATAAATTAGAAAACTATAAAAATTATGGCTTTTGTAATTTCGTTGATGAAGTCCAAAATCAGTCAAAATGACAGGTCCCGTAAATCTAGTATTAAGCGTGCAACCTTTGCGTGCTTTTATGCAATGGTTTAAAATACAACATTTTAAAAATATATTCTGTAAGTATGGTAAACAGAAAAACAGCGGCAAGGCTTTATATTTCGACCTACCACTTTGTAATTACTTTTATTATTTTTTCCTCATTTAATTTTTTCTTTTAATTTTAAACAACCCCAGTACTTTATTTTTAATTAAATATTGAAATCACAATAATAAGATATAGCATTGAATATTTTCTTTATAGCTAGTTGTAACGAAATTTTTCCATCAATAAACGTTCTCAATAAAGTTAGAAACGAACTTGAAAGCAGTACTTTTGGTGTGGATAGTAAATACTATCCAAAACTATGATTTTCTGACAATGCTTTGGTAGGTTTTTAAAGCCTTCAATCCGGAAAGTTGGCGGCCGCGAGTCCAGAAAAACAGATCAATCTCATTTCGGACGTCCTGTACAGAGTGGAAGATAGCACCAGCAAGATGTAACTGCAGGTGTGAAAAACACGGTAATTTCCTTGTTAAACGAGGAAAAAGAAATTTTTTTGACAAATTTTTACTTCGAATTAACGAAGTGCTAAAAATTTAGTTCGAATTAACGAGATATTTATAATATTGCTTCCAATACAGGTTTCTTTTTCGGGAGGGGTTGTTAGATTAGTTAGAATTAACCGAAGGTTCGAATTAACGAGCCTTCACTGTATATCTAACTTTCCCTGATTAGAGCGATAGTCGAGGAAAAGCTCCACATCGACATACGATCCCTTCCGAAAAACAGTTTTTATTTTTTATACATCCATTTGGTCAACAGGTTATGAGGTTCAACTATTTAAGTCTAAAGTTCTAACTCCGAACCCCACGAACACTTAACAAGCGAATAATCGCTTAAGTGTGTGAACAGAATACGTAAGACTTGAGAAGGGTTTGAAACACTTTATTTTTCAATATATTTACAATCAGTTCCGGCTTGGAACTTTACAATAAAGCCGCCACTCCGGCTTGAACTTAAATACTAATAATTTGAACTAAAATTAACTTAACTAAAGCTCTTAAGGAATATAGCCGAAGCTATCAGAATCTAACTAATCGGCCCCTAAGCATTAATTAAATCGGCGAAGCCTAGCAAGTGCCTAAGACATGGCCGAGCGTAATAACAGCTAAGAGAGATGTAGCCAGAAGGCAAACGCGCGCTAGTTAGGAAATCAGACTCTCTCTCCTGAAGTCGGTTACATCACGAATTAAATAGTACTCATTCTCATTTGCATTATCTGCATTTTTGAAATTACATTCTGGCAGGAAATTGTAAGCTGAAAGTAGAATAAGATAGGAAAGATACAAAACTTAAAATAACTGCTAATTAACATAAGGTAAACCTTACAAGGTCTTAGACTGTACTCGTCTTCTGAGGAAAACTTGAAACAACAAGTAGTAATAAGGAAGCTATTTTTTTTAAATCAGGAGAATATTACTTGTACACTATTTTTATTCTATCTTTAAAAACATGTAATTTTTCTCCTAATTTATTCACGATATATTAGTTTTTGTTAATTCATTTTATCCTGATGACACTTTTTAGTTTATTCACTTTGCATTTATTGTTTTGCCATATTTACGCGCTCATCCTCAATTTTCCTCAGATAGCTTAAATGGTAAACATAAAACATTAACAAGCATACATAAAGACATACTAATATTATTATATTGTGTATTTAAAAGCGCTTATTATTTTAAAAACTATTCTTTTTACGTATATAATATGCTTTCTCATGTGTGTATGTATCTTATACTGTTACCATAAATTAAAAGTTCCTAAGTTGTATGCTGATATATATATATATATATACACTCACGTTTGTGAAAATTGCAACACCAAGAAGGAATCGTCA
>KK112209.1:346889-360942 GCA_000611955.2 Stegodyphus mimosarum | reverse complement strand
CATATCCGGTCACGTGAGGGGTAAACTTCCTTCGTCGGGGTCTCAGTTATCTGTCAGATTCGTAATTGATCGATCGTCTTACCTGTCCTTTTAAACTGAAGTGAATAAGGCATGTTTGTGTGTCAGTTTTTCGCTTCGCGCATTACGACTACTATCCGGCGAAGAGTAAAGTATTCACAGTCACCAATATTCTTGGTATTGTAAATGTTTTTAAAATCCGGAGGTTTTAGAGCCACTGTGATTTGCGTCTTCTTTCGTTTAAAAACCGTAAATGCATTTAAAAGCTCGCATTGGATGTAAACTGTGCCCACAAAATATTTCACATGATAATGAAAATGTGAGATCAAAGTTTTTCGATATTTCGGAAAAGACCTAATTGCATTTATTCAGTATTAACATGCAAATTAAAATTTCAGCTATTTTGTTTTTTACAATAAAGGTTCTATACTCAGTTGTGAATAAATGCAGTGAAAATGAGACATAGTCTACGATCATTCAATGTTTTGAGTTGATCGAGAGTAACTGACGTGATGTATGTTTTGCATAATTTTTGAATTGAGTTTGATCTTCATTGACGATGGAACCGGTAGTTGAAAGAGAATTCAGTGCCTTGGGTGGTCTCTTTCAGCACATCATATCAGACCTGAAGGTAAATATATATTGCATTTTACTATTTTTATGAATAGTGCAGCTGGAATTGATTGCAGTATTATTGGAGTTACAGTTGGTTTTCCTACGATTCGTAACCTATATGGAGCTGTTTTGTAAAAGCATAGCAATTATTTTTTGAAGTATAACCAATGTAAATTACCATTGAAAAAAAGGAAATGTCTATTTCAGCTCAAGTTTTCTTGGCATTTAGTAATATTAAATTGTTTCAGAATGTCGATATATAGATTTTATTGTTCTAGAATGTTAATATCGCTTCGTTACTGTTTCATTGAAATTTAATAATCAGTAAATTAAGGCTGACAGTTTGGTTTAAATATATATTTGGTACTTTATTAACCTTCACCAGCCCCAAATCTTCGAACTTTGTAATGCCTCTAATAGAAGTATTTTGACCACTGAGTGACTTTTATGGTTTTTAAGCTAAAAAACTGGGTATTCTTAAGTTATTCGGACTAGATTCAGAAATGTATGCATATATGGATGGATGTGTCTATGTTTGCATGTATATATGTGCATACAGGGCCATTCTTAGGCCATTGGCTGCCCGCATACTTTCCTAGAATTTCCACCCCCAAATTAAAAAAAAAGTTCTCAATAATTAATAAAGTTTTTATTTCGTACTCATTAAGTGTTGCTCTACATAAAAGTGCTCAATGATTAATAAAATTTTTATTTCATAGTCACTGAGTACATACACATGAAAAATTGTATAAAAAGTACTTACATATGACAAGTACTTACAATGAATTTAAAATATTTAGTCATGGTAACACGAGTGTCCGGCCGCCCCTGATTTTTGCCGCCTGCGAACTTTTTATGCTAGGAGCGGCCTGTGTGCATACATACATTTGTGTACACACAGACATATATGTATATACATACATACATTTCTGAATCTGGTCCCAATAATAATAAGAGTATCAAAACCTATCGAGAAAGTGTCAAATACTGTCATAAGATAATCAGGGAAGGGAAAGATTAATTTCCAGAATAATATGGTGATTATAATGCTTAATATCATGCTTTTTTGATAACTGAATTTAATTGTATTAATTATTATATTTAACAAGCTAAAATTGACTTACATGTGCTTAATATGTTTAATCAGTTAATTTTTAGCTAAAATTAACTTATATATGCTTAATATCATGCATTGCACTGAATATCATGTTCAAAATGCTAATTTAACTTGTATATGCCTCATATCATGTTTTATTTCAAAACTTAACCTTATATTGCTAAAACCATTACCGTGGGCAAGCTTGCTGACAAAAAGGCAGTGTTGCCAATGTGTTCTCTGCGAAAATACTAATGGTTGTTTGCAGAAGAAAGCAATAAACTGTTTATGTATCCTAAAACACAAATTAGAATTTAAAAAGTTACATTTATTTTCATGCCATTCACACATTATAAGACTGCACATTATAAGACTTATATGATTTTTTTCAATTGAACTTACTGTAATTACTGTATTTTTCTGAATATTTATTACAAGTTCCTGATCTTCAGCAGAATGCATATCTCCTCTATTTTCATACTGGTTCTTTTGCTTCTCTTTCCAACAATGTTTTTTCTTACTCTTTCCAACTAAATTCTACAGTATGAATTGAAGGTTATTTTGAGTTTTTGGAGCATGTCATTTCATTGTAGGTTTTACCAATTTATTTGAAGTCTTCTTTCCAGAAATATTTGTGTTAATTTTGCAAAGGCATTGAAATAACACTTGTGTATGTGCTCTTTTTGAAATAATAAAAGCATTACAAATGCAGGGCCAGTGGCAGAGCTAATGCAGCCAGTACAGCAAAACATTTTAGGGTCGAGAAGCACCCAGCAACAAAATTTAGGGATGGTGAATAGGATTTAGAAGAGATGCTTGGCAATAGAATTTAAGGGTGTCAAAAATTCTATAGTTTAAGAAGGCAGTAAGCTGCAGAATTTAAGACGTAACAGAAGACTTTAATTTAAGAATATGTGGCAGCAAATCGCCTAGTATAAATGACAGTCTGTATAAAATTAAAAAGTAAGTCGGTGGTCACTTAGCTGGGGGAAATCTGCCAAACCTCAAGGCTGCATGCCAGTTTGTCAGTATAAAATTTGCAATTGTACACAAAATAGAAACAGATGTGTTTTTCATTTGTGAAAATACTGCTGCATAAATTCAGCTATAATAATCTAAATGATGTTGCTCTACCCATGTTTTCTTTTATTTTGCCATTTGGCCAAACCCCGCAATCTCTCAATGTTTTGTGTATGTACTCAGGTATCCAGATCTACAACGTTATACCTGTGATTAATTTTGTCACTTTTATAAGCTTAACCATAGTTTGAGTATATTATAGAACCTTCTTCAGTGTTATTTTTGATCACTTGCATAAGTGATTAACCCCTTCTTATATGGAATTTTTACCATAAAACACTTTTTTTTCTTTCATTTTCTTGCAGATGCCTCCAAACAACTATTTTTTAGGGTTATTCTCCCTGCATGGTTTTTACGATTTGAGAAAAAGATTCTCATCAGTTTCAACAATGAGCTTTGCCTTTCTGATTTTTTTTGGCCTTGTTAAGACTGTGTGTACAAACTTCTCTTAAATAATTATTCCAATTGATAACAGTCTAGTCACTCAATTCTTTTTTCCATTGAATACTATTTAATTCTATATGTCACCTGTAAATAAATCTTAGCAAGGTCACAAATGAAATGTTTGAACCCTTGAACAATGTTTCTTTCTGAATGGATATTCGATTCTGACAACTGTTAATATTAAAATGCCATTGAGTCAGTGTTTTTAAACAAAGCGCTGTTATTGGGGCAATTAATAATGTATTTTTTAGATGATGTTAAGATTCCATGCCTTTGAAAGAATTTTACTGCTTCTTGTTCTGTAGTTGGTAAATCCCAAATTTTAAATATTTTTTACAAGGCAGACCTATAGTGAGATTTAAAACAGCCACAGTTTTACCACAAGAGCTAGAAAGAAACTCTTATTAAGATCACATTGAATCACATGTGGCACATTTTTATCATTATAGGCTAAAACTGAATCATGTATGGCAAATTTAATCATTATTGGCTAAAAATTTGCCTCTTGGTGCCATTTTCTTCATTTGGCGAAAATATCCAACTGAATTTTGTATAAGTACTAAATTTTAGGATTTATCCTCCTTCAGCCATACTGATTTTGCCTACCTTCAATGATAAAATTGACTTATTTAACAAAATAATGAATGTACTCTGCACAAAAAAGGGGGGACAGTTTCTATATCTCCTGTTATACTGGACTAATTGCCAAAATTTAGCTTGTGTTTTCCACGTCTCAAAAGCACGACTTAGGATATATATTAGACTTATATATAGCATTATTCTAACATAGGTATTTTAACATAAAATTGGATTTTTTCAAAAAAACATAACAATAGTTTTCCATATTTTGATTCTATGAAATTATGCCATTACTATATGAAATTATATCTAGATATTAAATTTTGCAATTTCTGGTGAGAAATTTAAAAATTTAACTTGGTGCATTTTTTCAGTTGCGCCAAAGAGTAATTCATTTGGCGAACTTCTTAATTTATAGCAACCTATTTTCCTTTTCTTTTTTTTTTCATTGTATGTGAATAAAAAAAAGGTCATCGTTCATGCTTTCAAATAATTTTAAAAGTGCCTAAACCACATTTGCCATTATTATCATTTACAAAAATCGAAATTTCAAAATGCACCAGTATGTAAATTCATGTATATCTTAGGAAATTTTGAATAAAAAAACTCTAATTTTTTGCAGGTATCCTTAGAATAGCATCTACTTTAAGATGATGGTAACAATTTTATAGGTTATAATTCAAATTGTTTTTCAAAAAATTTATAAAAGTTACCTAAGAATACATATTTAGAAAATAAATCATAAAACATGGGTGAATTTTATTTGGAATGAACCTAAATTTCAAAATGTGAAGGATGAATCAAGTGAGGTTAATAAAAAAGGAGATATTAATAAACATGTACCAAACTCAATTAATATGGAGGAGCTAAAATTTTGAGAGCTAATTTTTTAAAAACTACCCAAGTAATTTTTACAAAACTTGGCACTCTGGCGTAATTTGAGTTGTATAATCGAAATGTGGAAAAAACTTGGTATGCTATTTCAGAAAAGTCTAATTTTGTGTCAAAATACCTATGTTATACCAATGCTATGGATAAATCTAATATATATCCTCAGTCGCACTTTTGAGACATGGAAATCACAAGTTAAATTTTAAAAAATTGTGCCAATAGAACAGGAGATACAGAACTGCCCCCTTTTTTTGTTGTTGTGCAAGGTGTACAATGAAAAAAATATTTGATTTTCTTCTGAAATATTTTTCACAGCAAGATATTTTGATCTGTTATATAGTGAGTAATTTATAAGCATCATGTATAAGATTCAAACAGGGTTTTTTTATTGCGTATGCTCAACTTATTTCTATAAGCGTAATCAAAATAGGTGATATTTTTTAAAATTTAAAACAATTATTGTGAACTGGCTGATATGCATGTGTAATCTGAAAATAGGCCTCTAAAAGAGTATTTAATACCTAGGTACTATAACACAAGTGCTGTTAAGAAGTTTTAAATGAATGATATGCAGTATACTGTTGAAAGAGAGTTTAATTCAGATATTAATAAAATTACCGATATTTTCAGTTTTTTTTTTTAACCGCTAAAGAAAAGTCTTATTTTCTTGATAATTGGTATGTGTCAGACAATGTACCAAATAAAGTCAGAGATAAAAAAAAACCTGCAAGCTTGAGGCTTGACGTTACATGGATTGTAGAGTTTTTGGGTCGAGAAAAAATTATTAGATTTAAACTTGAAAAAAAAAATAAGAAATAATTTAGAAAAGAACACACTACTGTAATTGATATTTTATAGAATAATATATTTTTATTTTAGTTTTATATAAAAGTGAAAATTAGGATGAAAATCATATAAAAATTTCATTTTGCACCTTTCAAATATCTGTGTGCCATAGTTTATTGTATATTTTAAAATTTTAGAATGTTCTAATATGAATCAATCTCCTCTCAAATTATTTCTTGATTAATCACAGTTTTGTTATTCTAAATTCCTTTTTCAATAATACTTGTTAATGAATTTATTTAGAACTTGCCATTCTGATATGATCAAAAAGTACTATTTTTAATTCTAGATATGATATAAGTTGAAAATTTGGTACTTTACTGATAAGGAAATAACTGTCATTGCCAAACATTAATTTTGGCATGAAATGTTACCTGAAATAGTAATGGTAACCTTAAGGATATATTCAGAACTAATTATAGTTGAAAATGTAATTGTAGTTATCTGAACAAATTCTTTCAGGGAGAATTCTTTTGGTAAAAATATATTTTAGGGTGCCTCTTCTCAAAAATTGGTGATTTTTGGTTATTGATCAGCAAGGCACGATTTCAGGATGGCTGCTACACAAAACCAAAATAACAAGTCAAAGAATTGCACAAACTCGATGCCTATCGATCTGTTTTCACTTAAAAAAAAAAAATCAGAGAATTGTACAAACTTAGCATTGCGCACTCCCTTGACTTTGTCCATGTGCACATCGATCTATTATTTAAAAAAATTAGGAGAATGATGTCATAATATATAATGTTAAAATGAAGTTACTCATCACCAAAATTTGTAGCTAATCGAAGCTCAATAAACTGCATTTTAAATCATGCATTGAAATAACATAAAGGAAATACATCTTATTGCATATACACACTACTAAAAGGAAATAATGACTTACCATATTTAGAAATTTCTGTGTCTTCAGTCTGTGGCACACAAAATTCCTTAACAGCATCCAAAAACTTTCTAAAATTATCTAAACTAGAATATGCATGCTGCCGTCACAACATAAATTCATAAAAATAAAAGTAAAAAATACCCTCTGTAGTGCCAGACTGTCGGTGCATTTCTGGCATGAACCTTCCTTGCGACAAACCCATTCAAAGCCATCTGAACGATTTTTATGTTCAACCGTATGCATTTCTTTCATAAAAACATGACACTTATAATGACTACTAAGTAAACCTTCATTTACACACCAGTCAATTAATGCTTTTTTCCCCTTTCATTCCATTTTACAGAATCACGTTAATCTCATCACATACAGCCATTTTATGGTGTACAGCATAAAATAAGCAACGGACTTCCTAACACATTCAAAGCAGAAATAAGCCTTTAAAAATATTTTCCCGCCAGTAAAATTCATCACAATCATGTCGTAATAGGGTTTCCGTAACATTCAGCTACCCAAGTTACCATAAATGAAACAACAACTTGGCGATAATCCAAGGGGCACCCTAAAATACAGGCAAACCATTCTTTTTCCTGAAAGAATTTAATGGCATACTTATGACAGGTGCATTATTTGGCTGCTGCCATATCATAAAATTCATCACAATATCTTCTTCTGAGTCAAACATGAGAACTGTATTTGCATCAAATGTATGAAACCACAAAATTTGATGTGATTCACGGTGTAACGTTGTTATATTTGGAATACTTGCAATCATTTGGGCTACTGTTTCATCAATAGAATTGTAAGTAAATTCCAAATAACCAGCTTTGCTTGTTTAGTGCAAAGTACTGTATTAACTTCAATTATAGATATAGTTATAAAAGTGGGGATGAATAGAATATGATAGTTCCACTTCTTGTGTTCTGTTTTCTGTGTCCAGTTCTGACACCACTGAAAATAGTGTGTCTTATGAGGAGATGTTAATGGCACTCTCTGTACTGTTCGTCATGCATGTAGGCCATGTTTGTGCAGCCTCCTGGCCATGGTAAAATGTGGTAGCAGATGTTCAGTAGTCTATCACATAGGTTCCTGCTGTCTGCAACCTGTCTCTCATTGTTATTCGGATAGTATGCCAGTTGTCCACTGCCATTGTTGCTCATAGGCAACCTCTGCTGAACAGTGAAACAGCAGCTGTTTTTGCCATATGAAATGTTCTCCAGGCTTGTGTAATGATGCTGTGAGCAATCCCATATTCCTCCACCATGTTCTCACAGTTTGACCTTCTTCCACCTGCCCAATGACATGATCTCAGATAAAGTCATATATATGATATCTCCTAGATTGCTTGTTGGCCATATTACATTGTAGTAGCAACTCGGTGCTAGTGAAACTACTGTACACCAAACAATATCTGTCACAGCATTGCTACGTATGTATTGTTGAGAGTACATATGGTCAGCAGATCAGTTGATCAAGGAGTACACCACACATGTGCATTATACCTTTCTGACACTCCTCCCCATATACGAGGGCTATTCACAAAGTAACTTACGTTTTGCTGCTGCGTGGCGAGTGATAGTGCTAGTTTCCCCATCTTGGTGTCGGAGTATCTATTGAATCCTTATGCATCTGGCTGTAATCATTGACAGCACATATTGCCTCTGCTTTGTTACTGTAGATGTCTAAAATATGTTCAGCAATAGAAAATCTCACCAGTTGTGAAGTGCTATCAGTGATTAGATTTTTGTTCACAAGAAAAACTGAGACCAGTTGAAATTTATGTGGAACTTTCTTCAGTGTTTGGAAACGATGTAATGAGTGAAGGCAGAGTGAGACAATGGTACATCATGTTTAGAAATGGCCACAGAAATTTTCACAAGGAAGCACGAAGTGTTTTGCCAAGCGTTGTTAATGTTGAAGTCGCAGAGAGAAAAGATTCGCGAAATTCAACATTTCACAATTTCGGAGGTTTCATTAGAGTTTCCTCAAATTTCGTGAACTTTGTTGATTGGTGTTCTGATGCAAGATCTAGGCTATCACAAGTTTTGTACCAGATAGGTATCAAAACTGTTGTCAGAAGACTACAAAAAGCAGCTTATGGCAGCAACTTTGACATTTCTCAAGGCATATCATGAACAGTGAATCACTTCTTGATCATGTCGTAACAGGAGACGAGACTTGGGAATGTTCGTCATTTGTGAGACGCTTGTGTGTGCCTAGCTTGCAAGACAGCGCTTTGACAATGACAAGGAACTGCATGCAAGCATCTGTGCATGGTTGAAGTAACAAGTGGCAATATTCTGTGATGATGAAATTAACAAGTTCGTATACCATCGTGATAAGTGTCTTAATTTATATGGAGATTATATAGAAAAATAGCTGAATAATATGCTTTTCAAATGTAAGTAATAAAAAATGTTTACTCTCACTTTTTTTTTTTCAAATTCTAAAATGTAAGTAACTTTCTGAATAGCCTATGTATGTATATGCCCTACTATACCGGTTCAAAATCTATCCTCCTGATTGGGCCCACCAGCGGCCGAGCGGTAAAGACGCTGAACACTGGTAGTTCGGTCCAAGGTTCGAATCCCACAAACGGGCTGGCTGCATGGGCGTTTTCGTGGTTTTCCCCATGTGTAACGTGTATACGAGCCAGTTTCCCTTAGAAATTCCTCCACGAAGGCATCCCTCCCTTTAGGCAGATAGTCCTCGTGTGCTTTGCCATAATTGAATAACCTATCCTCCTGATTGTCTTTTGGCTCAGTCTGTTGCCTTGTTTCTCTTTTAAGCTAATTTCTTTGCCTTGTCCTCAAATTTTGCATACCAGTGTTGAAACTGGTGCACATTCTTGGAAATAGCAGGCAAATCATGCATGGTTACATGTGGTAAGTACGATTTTTCAATGAATTCCTATGTGGATGGAAGGCTGATCATGCATTTGTAACTTTTAAGGTGCTGTAAAGGTTGAAAAAAATCCATATTTGACAGTTCAGTTGATCACGGAGGCAGCGTAATAGACCATCTTAGCCGATTCATCGATCTACAAAAGTAGTTTTCTGATAATTTTGTACTTTTCAGCTGAAAAGGGTTGGTGCTTCATTGTGCTGACAGCACTTGCATATGTTCTTACATGATTTCTGGAATATTCTCTTGTAATTCTGGTAAAATTTTTAGCAGAAAATATGTTACTTTATTCTGTTAAGGCAGAGTATTAGAAGGTATGAAACAATTAAGAAGCTGTTGATAATCCCAACATAAACAGTGATAGAGAACAACTGCTAGTTAGAATGTGTCTTTATTGGATGTTAGTTTATAGTAGCCCACATGCATATATTGTCGATATTAAATACTCGAGCTCATATGGTGCCTTTATCTGTATATGAAACATACACTGCCATCCAAAAATTAAGGAACAACATGTTATTCAAAGCTCAACATTAAAAAATATCAGTAACATTTAAATTCACAGTTTGTATGCGTATCAGTAATGAAGTTTAAGAAAATATATGCAAAAACAATAGCTACCGCTTTTATTTTATAGAAATGAATACTTATATAGGAGTTGGAGAAAAAATGCAAAAATTTTAATTTATGTTCACGAGTGTTGATCTTCAGCTTTTATTGCAGTTTTGTGGGCAATATTCAGGAGAGTCTATCAGTGTCCATGGGAAGTCCTTTGTCTGATTCGTTGAGGTGGCAGGCGATCAGATGGATGGAAATAGGGATTACACCAGTTGATGCTGCTAGATGTCTCAATGTCTCTTGTAGTGTGATCCACTGACTATGGAATGAGTTTGAATCCAAGAATTCTCTGTCTAGAAGACATGTTCCAGGCAGACCTAGAGTTACCTGTGAGAGACTGTTATTTAGCTCTTTCAGCCCAAAGGAGGAGTAAAATTACTGTGCCTCAGCTCATGCCAGATTATTTGGTGGCAACAGGATCAAGAATCTCAGCTGCTACAGCGTGCAGATGCCTGCACAATGCAGGTCTGTATGCAAGACAACCAGCTGTTTGTGTCCCCTTGACCCAAAGACACAGAGGTTCCCATTTATGCTGGGTAAGAGAACACGTCTCCTTGACCAGCCAACAATTGGCATCTTTTCTCTTCACAGACGAGTCCGGGTTCACACTGGAGAGTGATTTAGGTTGTCAGCTGAACTGAAGGGAACAATGCATCAGATACAACCAACCCACATTGTGGAGAGATGCAGTTACAAAGGTGGTGGAATAATGGTTTGGGCTGGGATTTCTCTTGGTGATCACACTGTCCTGCATGTGTTCCATGGCGTAACTTTGACTAGTGTAAGATATTGAGATGAAATCCGTGATCATTATGTCCGCCCATATGTCGCTGCTATTGGTCTTGGATTTCTTCTGATGGACGACAATACGCGACCGCTCCGAGCTCAGGTTGCTGAAGAATATCATGAGGGTCATGGTATGGAGTGAATGGAATGGCCAGCTCAGTCCTCAGACCTGGATCTGATAGACTACCTTGGGAAACAGGTTGCTGCTTTAAGTTTTCTTCCAAGGTCGTTAGATGTGTTTGAACAAGGATTACTTCATGCCTGGCTGTTGCTTCCCATTTCATTGACCCTCAACTTAAGTAACAGCATGGAACGTCACTGCTGCCAATGGATTGCAGCTAAGGGTGGACACATTCCTTATTAGAATCCATTTTTGTAACATTACCATCCCATTTTTCCTAAAAGAAACTGTGATATAATATTTCTTCAAGACTGAATTTCTCTGCCAAGAGTGCAATTTTTTGTCGTAATTCATGTTTGTGTTGAACTTAAGAAACGTCCTATGTCACATTCATTAAAGAACTGTTTAGTGAAGATGTCTTGTAAATTTCTTGTTTCTATGTTGCTTTGTTCTCGAATTAGACACAAAAAACATGCTGTATCTTAACTTTTGGGGCAGTGTGTATTGGAAAATATAGCTATACTGCACTCTGCTGGTGGAATAATTGAGTAAATTTGATGTAACGTGAATGATCCACAGCTCTTGAAGATTCACTTGCTACAAATAATAGAGAAATAATTCTTTCTGACCCAATGTTTATGATTTTATATACTAGGCACAAATAACTTCCAACTACTTGTTGTGGAATTGTATACTTAGGTTCAAAGTAAAAAGTAAGTTTGAAAAGGATCCTGTGTACATAAAATGTCACAAATTTATACTACTCAAAAAATAAACAAGCAGTAAATTAATGGATGTGAAGGGATTATTATGCAAATTAACTGTGCATGACTGTTGGAAAAAATCACTTTTCATGTTTCATATTATAATACAAAGCATAATATCTGTAGTCTCAATACAGAACCAAAAGATTTCTGTTTCAAGGATAGTGCCAGTCTGTCCATCTCTCTACAATAAACATAAACTTTTTTACTTGTGTATGCTTAGCATCATCTCTTGGGAAAAAGCTGAGTCTAGCATTTAAATGTAATGTTAGGGACTCCAAACATATGGCCTTGGGCATGTTTTGGGTTGATCCTTAACTATATGTACAATGTCTTATATTATATCAGCTTTCAGACACTCTTAGTATATGACCTGTATCATGCCTGAAAATGAGAATCGATCTAGTCTATCATAGCTTGTAGTGAAGTGCTAAAAAATTTGATGATCATACAGTTAGTTTTCTTTTGAAAAAGTAACCATAATCTTTGTATTTTTCAATCATTGCCATTGATAACTCCATACATAAGATTTATATAACTTTTTTGAACTTCGTAAACTGATCTATCATTTGAGAAACAGAGGGTATTTCCATGCTTCATTTTTGATTGTACGATGTATGGTTGCTCTAGTCTCCCACCTCTTAATATTTATCCTACGAATTTTGGAATACCCTGTAATTTTCTTTGATATAATTAAAAAAATTCAGTTTAATCATCCTGGAATTATTTTCAATCAATTTCAATCATGAAACAAACGTCTTTTTTTTTTTTTAAAGGAAAGAGTACTTGATACAGTATTGTTGAATATCTTGTTTAATACGTCAGACTCAGAATGATCAGAATATTTATAATTAAAGGCTTTGTGGAATTATCATCAATTAAATTTACTGTAAGGTTTTTAAAATGAAGTCAGATATGATAAAATTCTTTGTAGGTTCTGATCTTGGCTGTAATCTTAGCACTAGATAAAATAAAAGCATTCATTAGCAAGTATCAGTGTTGGTTAAAAGAACTGAAATCTATTTATTCTATTACATGAAATGTATATGAGAAATATTAGTTCTTTTGAAATCTTGTTGTTTAAAAATTATTGAAAAGGAATAAGTGATATATAGATATATATTTTCTTTTGCTTTTTTTTTTCAGAATAGTGCTCCTGTGTGGGAGGACTTCTTATTGAAAGCTAGTAAATTTCATGCACAGCTCAGGTTGGTCAAGTTTTTTAGTTTTTATAAAATGAATTTTTATTTTATTATAGATGAAGTTATTGTTCATGGCAGATTTTTTTTTCCAGTATGTTTGTTTTTCTTCAGTGCGTTTTTTTTTTACTTTAAATTGTGTAATTATTTAAAGAAAAAAATGGCATTGTTCTGTTATTGGGATTGGATTAAATGTATGAATGGATGCAGATATGTATGTATGTACATATATGTGAATATGTATACATACACATACATTTGTACTTACATATATACATGAACACATCCATCCATACATACATTCCTGATAACAAAACAGGGAAAAAAAACTTATACTACTTAATTAATAAAATACTTATCTCAAGTTTTTCTTCAATTTCTTCAGACTAATATTTTCCATCTTTGTCATAATGCCCAGCAATGTATGCTCTAACATTTTTCAATATAAAAATACATTTTATGAAATTCAAAGAGTTTTTACTGCATATTCTAGCCATTATTACAGGGATAATTTTTCTTTTTTGTCTAGCCTACCAAGGAGCAAATTGTTAAATTTCAAAACACTGATAGTTTGGCCTGGATTTAATTTTTAGCAGTCACATGTACTGGGAGAATTGAGGTTTTTAACTCCCCCTCCTGCCAACTTAAAATGAAACAGTTTGTATTAAGAAGACTTTTTTCTTTTAATCTTTTTTTAGGTACAGGTCAACAAACTATCTTTTTGGTGTGCTAAACCATCTTCCCTATGGGGGGGGGGGAAGGGAGACTTCTGTAGCTCATATTTTAATTGTCTGATAACAAAATTTAATTTTCATTTTCCGTGCAATAGAAGTGAAACTTGGATTATATGTTAGATTTATATCGTGTTTTAATGAAAGTTTCCTTCAACTGCAAATTTCGTCTCCACAAGCAGTTCATGTTGGCTGGTTTAATCATATTTTATCAAATGAGGAACTACTCTTATATCAGTCCCCGGTTGGCGACAAATTTTTGGCGAGAAACTCCACGACACGCCATTACTGTCTAAATTTTTTGTTTACATTTCGGACTTTAAGCCTAAAATCTCTGCAAAAACGCGGTTTTCACATGTGCAAAAACCACGTTTTTACACACAATTTACGCTATAAGTCCGAAATAAAAAAAAAAAATTTACATAGTAAAAGTGTGAAGTTTCTCACCAAAAATGTTTGACGAGAAACCGTGTACACA
>KK112209.1:329117-342999 GCA_000611955.2 Stegodyphus mimosarum | reverse complement strand
ATATTATATTAAATTTTTAAATTAAAAAAAATAATAAAATAACAATTTTTATAAAAGTTTTAAGAATGCTAATAATTTATTAAAATTGAGAGTAATATTGCATCATTTTTTTCTTGGCTTCAGTTGTTTTAATCATTTCTTGTTATTAGGAGCAAGTTTTTCTATATAATGTTTTTATTTACTTGAATTTAGCAATTTATTTTATATAGTTGAATACTGCATCATGCAATGATAAAAAGAAAGTAATAAAATGCAGCTTGCTTGAATGCTAATAAATGTTTGAAATTCATAACAATTTGCAGCTCAAAAGGCTCTACTTCCCAGTACTGCATATTTTAATTTGCAGATTTCAGAGTAGCAATTTAATTATTAAATTCCTTTTCCCATCCCATCTTTGTGTACATGCTCCTCTACATACAAAGTAAAGTCTAGCTGATAATATTAAAATTTTGTCAAAACATATCGACCTCAAACCTTCCTCTATGTACTACTTCTTTTAAATTTATTCAAATGCTAATAGTATGCCTTTTTATTATATTGACATTCTTCTGTGTATGTATTATTTAATGCATAGAACAGAAATGCCAAAACTAACACAGGAGCTTTTAAAATTAAAAAATATTTTTAAGTTGTGTTTTAATTTTTGGTACATACACATTTTCTGGATTTCACCAGCTGAATGGTTGAAATTGCTGAATATTACTAATTCAAACTGAGATGAACAGATTGGCTGCATAGTTGATATGAGCCAGCTTCCTTTAGAAAGTCTTTCCTGAAGACATTCCTACCCTTAAGTAGTACAGATGGCCACTGTACTTTGCCATATTCAAATAGCACAACCTAACCAAAAACAGTTGTGTATTAAGCAGTCATTAATTATTGGAATTCTACGGTATTACATGTGTTAAAACTCATTAGCACTTGTGTATACAGTAGTACCTGACTGAATAAGAATTATGTGCAGATGAAATAAACATTATAAAAAATAATTTAGAAGCTTTTCAAAGTCTGTAATAATTATGATATCTTTTGCTACTATGGTAGTTTGTTATGGAGTAAATAAATAATATATATCATTTATATTTTTCAGGTCCACTATCCTAGCCTCTACTTCATTTTTAGATTCCTTCCAAAAAATTGCTGATATGGCTACTAGTACTAGAGGTTAGTTTGTATGATATTATTTTTATTTATTTTTTTTTGGGGGGGGAGGAATTTAATAAGTTTGTCTGAAATATAGGTTGTCTGAAATATAGTTTGTCTGAAATATTTGTAATAGGCAGATGCTATCAATTGAGATTCAATTATAAGTTTAAAATTAAGAATGACTACTGAAAAAATAATGTGAAAATGCTGTTGAATGCACTTTGGAAAATTTTTCTCTGTGTCCTTGAAAATTATCAGTTAGAGATTTAAACAATATATGTAGAGTTGTACAATGTAAAACATAAAGTTATGCAAAGAATAATCTTAGATGAGGATAGATTTTATACACGAATATCAATTTTGAGAATGCCTGACTTCAGTCTTTTTTTTTTTAAACCAAAATAAGTTTTTCTAACTAAAATTGCAAAAATTGGTTGTAAAATAAATATTTTTGTACAAGTAGAAATTTTAGTGCTTTGTGTTATAATGGCTACTGTGAAAAATAATGTCTCTGTGTTTGATTATTAAAGTTGATTATCAACTGAAAATCTGCCTTACTTAGTACCTTTTGCAGGCAATATGACTATTTCAGTCAACACTTATTTCATACATTTTAATAGCATTTTACACAGTTAACATATTAGAATTCTGCCAAAAAGTAAATAAATCAAAGTGTGTAAGCAATAGTGTTTAGAAACTATAGAACTAATTCCCACTTTTCTTCTTTCCACAACTTTTAATACTGCATTTCTGAATATTTTTATCATTGATGTAGTTACATTTTATGAACATTTTGTCCTATTACTTTACAAGGTAAAATGCCTTTTCTTAAAAGAGTGTTATGTATGGCTGAGCATCATCTTAAGTTGTATCCCAGCCATATATTTTAAAAATATATGTTCTTATTTAAAAAAGAATAATTATTAGTAGTAAAAAAAAGAGGGGTTAAAATAATAATAATAAAAAATAGGAAATAAAATAAATATATTTCTTTCAAAAATCAAGCATTTTTCATCCCTGATTTATTTCAAAAATCAGGGATGAAAAACCCTATATTGTCTTTTATGAAGGGCATCCATGTCCATGGCAGATAGCTCTAGTATGTTTGAACTTAATTAGTTAATTGACAAAACAAAATGGCTAAAAATTGAGATTAGACCTTTGCAAAAAGTTAGTTTAATTTATATACCATATGAATGATGAATTACATTTTCATTAGTTATCTGCTTTAAAATTTTGTATTTTTTTTTATCCAATGGCAAGCACTTGCCATATTTCAGCATTGACCATTTTATTACGGAGGTGCCTCTTATGAAGGGACAGACAGTTACAGCCATGCCTTCTTTGGAATTCAAATCTGAGCCCTTTGGTACCGTATTTGCCTATTCTAACCACTGTACCTATTTGGATAGCAAAAATTTTATATGTAGTAATGCCAATTTTAAAACCAGTTTAGTAATGAAACAGAATATGTGCATGGATTTTCGAGATGATTCTGGCATAACAATCTGTCACAGTCCCTTCATTTTATGTAGTAATAAAACAGTTCTGTATCCTATTCTTAGGAGGCTGCTGTTTTCAAGACCTATAATCAGCAGAACCTGTATACAGCATTTGAAATGGACACTGTTATGTATTCATTCGAGCTAACTTTAATTAGGAATATAAGAATGATTGGTACTATAATTTAGGACATACTGAAAAGTCAAAATGGATTCTTCTAAGGAAAACATCTGAATGAAAATAAGTACAAGATAGCTCGATTGAGAAGCTCACAACCACCAAAACAGAAGAGTGTTTTCGGGGTGTAAGTTATGCAAAGGGCCAATGGAACATGTGCTGCAGGTCTGCACTTTCAGAGGGAATTCCAAATCATCCTTTACAATTTAAAATATATAAAATTTTATGTGTTTTCCCCCTCCCCTTCCCAGTTCTAGGTTTTCAAAAAAAAATTAGGAGGATAAACAAAATTAAATTTAAAAAAAAATTTTTTTTTCACAACTTTTTTCAAAATGAGGCCATTGTTTTCCTCTCTCATTTGTCAGGACTGAGTGTTTGGTGCATATTCTTGGCGAACATCTTCGTGAAGTAGTTAAAGTCCTGATCTTGAACAGGGAGCTGAATGCAGCTATGTTCTGTGGTAGAAAACTGTGGTTAAGTGGTAGAAGAACTGCACTTCAGAAGGATTTAAAATCCTCTTTGATTAAACCACAATTATATACAGCCACTTCCCAACTTGGGAGGGATACAGAAAATAATGACCGCACTTGGGTCTAAACTGAACAATCTAATTATTTAAACTAAAATTAAATAGAAATTAAATCGTCGTTGCTCACAGAGCTGTGAACGCGAGGTTGGCCTCTATGCTAAATGGTGCGTAGCAAGATTTAACTAATACTAACACACTTAGAATTACTTCAATAAGTAATAGCGTAACAGCGCTACGGCTTAGAATTTAAATACTAGCTAGTCAGGTGAACGTTGAACAGAGCAGCCGTGGTCTGAGACTAAAAGCTCTCTCACACTGAGTAGTTCCTCGCTACCGTTTAAATATAAACTTGGCTCCACTTCAAATTAGCATAAAGCTGAAACGTGCGCTTATTAAAAGGCAAATTAAAATAAAACTTTGTTAGTTTAAACTAAAACCTTACATATTGACAAGTGATATGATTAAGTTATTGTATTGCTACGTGCTTATGGGTTCATAATGGATTGAATGTGCACAGAACTAATGATAGATTGAAAAATTTATTTTCACAAAAGAAAACACTCTATAGTTTTGGAATTTTTCACAGAACTACAGAGCTCTTCTTATTATGACAAAGCACAAACAGTAGTTATCACTTCAAACTACTAAACGTTAAATATAAGATAATATACAAAGCCTTAATGCGTAAGCTCACAAAGTGGTCTCTCAGTACTCTCAATACTCTGAGTTTAAATGTGAACTAAACTGAGAACTGATGGTCCCTTTGATTTTCAATAGTTTTTCCCTTGACTACTGAGAAATTTCCAATATCTTCAATTCGAAATTGTTGGAAGGCGTACACAGTTAGTTACATAGGGCCCCGTTACAGTTACTAGTTCAGACCAGTTACAGTTATACATGGATCAGCCAAAAATGCCGCCAGATAATCGCCAAGTGTGATTACTTTGGCGATTTCTCACCAAAAACCTTCACCACTTGGCATTGGCGAGATATCCATTAGCCATTCACTCAATGGTAAGTGGACTTACCCATGTAACCTTATTTTTTCAGCTGAGTTTCCCATCCTTCAGATCTTTCTTGTTACATTATACAAGAGATAATACAATTTATATATAATTTCACTAAAATTATTTACATATATACGAAATTCAAAAGATTGCTTCCTACCCAAGGATTGCATGTGTCGGGCAGTGCAATTCCTGAACAAGAAGCCATACTTACAATTAAAAACTATCAATAACTGAACACTAAATGCAACGCTAAAATAATAATTTCAATAAGTAAAATGCAACAAATCAAATACTAAATCAATAAATAAATGCACAAGTTTAGGAATTTATTCACACATAGGACCATGGTTCTTAGTACACTATTTACATAAACTTTGGGACTATGTACTGTGGCCCCAAGGGGCTAGCCCGTCGTAATGAACAAAAGGCTTATAACTTTAGGCTTATAATTCGACGACTTACGGACAGGTCACAAGGCAGACAAAGGTCATGACTAAAGAGCATGTAGGATGGAAAATAGTATCGTGGCTTTCCGGCCCGCACAGGCATCGCAAGATTGGCACTCCAATATGAGCGCTCTCGAACTCGATGCGAAGTCTTCATTATTCGGAATTGGCCTTCTATCGGAGTACTATATAGCTCTTTAAGGACGTCCGGGATCACAGAAGTATCAACTGCCATGGGAATGCCTTTCTATCATCCGATTCGAACTTCCGGTACAAGATGCCATTTCGAATATGGAATGAGTCCCAGAGAGCCCAGTATTCTTTTGTTGTTAAACTAGATCGAAATGTTCTGCCAGGCAGGTTTCCATTTTGAAAACTGTATTAAGTCAATCATGGGTTTCATGTCGCCATCTTTCAACTGGTTTTTCCTGACTTCTTTGTCACTCGTTGCGTTTGGGTCAGATGATGTTTAATTTGTAACTTGGCTTGTGGCCGGAAAAAAGCAGGTCGTATTTCGCTTCAAGCCTGGTATAATATCGGCGGATTTCTGGGCAGGGTCTTCGGGACACGACGTCGGCGTTTCCGCGTGACGATTTTTTCTGATGACGGATAATGATGCTGTGGCGGCTACGAGCCTGTGATTAGTTTTTAGCTTGCAGTTGTGCGACTCTTTCGGTGTTTTTATAAAAGTTTTATGAAAGGCTTGCCTATGCCGACATTTATGGGCCGAATAAGTAGTGCAGTGCGAGAGGCCGCTTGGCTTGGGGTATAGAACTTGAGTCCGTGTTATGGGAGTCGAATCGTCTATCACTGGGGCAGAGCTCTTTTGCGCTTTATTCAAGAATTCGGACTCTCTGAAATTTTCGAGCATTGAATGGCTTCGTAGTCGCCGTATATCCTCTTCCAGAATCTGTATGCTGATGAGGAGGGACGACTCGTTGCTATGTTTTGAGTAGTGCGTTTGATGTGATTGATAGTTGCGTTGGTCAGCTGTTCAGCTCCGTTCGTTGGGCGTGGCAGCTTGAGCCCGTTGAAAACTTGCGGAGCATACGTAGTTTGTCAGTTCCCCCCCCCCCAGGTGGAAGGATGGAAGAGGTGCGTGTTCCTGTCACCTTGAAAGGTCGCGTTCGCGAGGACATGCTTGATTTATAGCTGGCAGTTGTGCAACGCTTTTGGTATCTTTAGCGGAGGCTTCCTCGTGGTGACGTTTAATGGGTGGAATCAGAAACGCGGTTCAGAAGCCGCTTGCCTTCGCGTTGAATCCTCTTCTTCTAGGACAAAAGACCTCTTTTGCGCTTGATTCAAGAATTCCGTTTCTTTCAAATTGTGAGAATTAAGTGGCTCCCGCGGACGCCATAATGTTATATTCCTGGAGTGTGTGTATTCGTCTGAGTATTTGGCCTTCGAGGTTCTTCAAACTTAAGAAAAGTGTTCTACGGTTCTAGCGGTGGCGAGCAACTCTTTTCTCTTACAGTAGTTCCTCTCCTGTTTAGATAGACACGTGCTCCAGTAGGCCACCACACGTTCTTGACCGTTTATTTTTTGGGACAAAAGAGTACCGGCACTCTTATTGCTCGCATCCATATCAAGAATAAATGGTTTGTTGAGCTGAGGGCACGTCAGTATTGTCGCAGATTTTAAACCCTTTTTCAGTTTGTATAATGCATCATCACAGTCTTTCTTCTATGAAAACGTTTTTCTTGCTCTCTGTCGGTTTGTGAAGGGGTCTTATGATGGAAGAAAAGTCTTTCATAAATCTCCCGTTAATGCAAAGTTCCAGGAACTTCTCAGCTGATGGACATTTTCAGGGCGTCTCCAGTCTTTAACTGCCGACACTTTTCTGGATCTGTACGCACACCTTGGGCAGAGATGATATGCCCAAAGTAAGTCAATTTCTGTCTGAACAATTTATATTTGCTGGGGCTTATTTGCTTTTTGCTTTACATTTGCTGGAGCTTATTTACAACTTATTTGCTGGGGCTCAGATTGGCATCCTTCAATTTCTGTAGCACCATTCTAAAAGTTTCTAAGTTTGTAGGATCATGTTCTTTTTGGTAACATAAACTCTACTAGATCCTATTAAGAAACCTGGTAACTTCTTGTACAGGCGTAAAGAGTACCAGCACAGAAGAAAAATAAAAATAATCCTTTATTATTATTCAATCTCTGAACAGAAAAGGCCCGTACTTCGTGCTTACAGTAACACCGAAAGCTTGCGGTGGAACTTAAGAATCATTACACAAATGAATTCAAGGGTAACGAACAGTGCTGGACTACCACTTCAAGTTAAGGGCTAACCAGGTTGACTCGACAACCTACCCGGCGTGATAATTATTTAAATGGCCAGAATGGCGTAACGGCAAGGACAGACTCGTAACGTGTGTTGGCAAGCAAAAACGCACTGAACAAATTCCAAGATTCGCCGGCTTAAATACTTGCTTCGCTTAACTTTAAATTTGCATCCTGGCAAGGAAATGGGAGGGGAAGTTGAGGAGTTCTGTAAAGATAACAAAAATGTGAATAATTCGTTAACTGAGTTAGAAAAACTCTACAAGTTCTCTTGAAAATTCTACTCCCCGATAATGGTGTCATCCAGGTATATCAGACAGGGTTCGTAGGAACGACGTCTCAACACGGTCTCCATGAGGCGTCTGAAAAAGGCCACCATATTACATAATCCAAACGGCATAACCTAGAACTGCCGAAGTCCTTTTTCGGTAGTAAATGCTGTCTTTTCTCGGCCATCAGGATGTATCTCTGCCTATCCATACCTGTTCTTTAAATCACGCATCGAAAACCGCATGCTTCCGGAAAGAATGTTTAAAATGTCATCAATTCTAAGAACAGAGTACCTGTTGATCTTAGTGATGTCGTTCAAGCGGTGGTAGTCAACTTAAAGTCTAGTTAAACCATCCTTCTTTTTGGCGTGGACGATGTGAGAGACCCATGGATTTTCTGAAGGCTCAATAGCATCAGTTTCTTTTATCCTTTAGAACTTTTCCCTATTTTTTTTCCTTACATCTTCCTATTCAGCAATCGGTAGACGTCTTGAATGTTGCTTAATTGGCGAACGATCCCCGATATCAATTTTATGCTGCGTGAAACTGATCCGCCTACATCCGAAAATGTGCGAGATAAAAATAACCACTTCTTAAAAGATCCAAGGTAAAATTGTATTTCCTTAGCCGAGTAGGAAAATGTTTATATTATTTGCCAGATATGCCGTATGATGGTAGGCGGTACTTCCAAACGTGATGTTAACTTTTAACTTCCCATCAGTTACGATTTTATCACTAGACACAGTCTGTAGTGTAACGCAGGTCGGCGTCCAGACGATTTTACTTTCCAACTATTGAACCAAATGTTTTCGGATGATGGTAATATTGGCTGTTATATCGACGGTCATACTGCAAGGAACTCCTTTTCTTACTTAAAATCTCGTTTAGAAAAAGATCTTATGTCAAATGGAAATTTTTATGGTCACAAGAAGTCACTGGAAGAAGGAACGTTTACCTTCTTACCCATCTCCTCACGTAAATTAGTTTCTACAAATAGTGCAATGACTTATTTTCTGACAGCTCATGGACCTTTTGTGGCCTACTTATTTCGCTTTGGGTTACATAACACAGACAGTTGCATTTGTGGCTTACCAGGTACATTAGACTACTACTTGTTTGAGTGTCAAATAACCAAAAATCTACATTTTTGTCCTTGTACAACAAACAGTGCTTGTGAATGGTTTCAACTGATTCTCAGGAATAAATCTCTTCGCCACAAGCTTCAGACTCTAATGAACTATCATATTATAAACAGCGGCAATTTCAGAGCAGTATAATTCTCATTTTTATTTATAATCTTTTACCTATTAATATTGTTAACGTAAGTAGCAGTCACAAAAGTCGCTTGTAATCTTAATGATAATAGTTTTGCTTTTGTAATATTTTATTACATTTTTAAACAAAAGCTGCTAAATGAGCAGAAAAAGCTTAAAGTCTTTCAGACGGAACAGCTGCTCATTCTGTGGTTTCCTGCAGGGAACTCCATTTATATATCGTATGAAGAAGAGTCCATCATTGCCGCCACTCAGTACAGAAATCTGAAGCGCTTGAAATGGGGCACCTTAATCTGGTAAATTCCGCCCCACGAGACGGCCACTAATTTGTTTCCCGCCTCCTTGCTTCTGTGTTATTGGGGTGTTCTGCAGTTCCTTCATGCGTTGCTTTAACCACCTCAACCACCGTACAGTTGGTTTATTGCCACTCCTGTTCCACCTCAACGCATTAACTTGCCTGTTTAAATCACCTAGAGGAGCAGCTAATCGATCCACTGGCTCCTGGACATGAGGAGTTCTGATTGGGTGGCGGTCTGTTTGGGTTGCTTACTTAACTTACTGATCCTTGACATCTGCGGTTGGCAGGGCTTTCTGTATCTCCGGATCCCGAATGCTATCGACGAAGCATTGTAGGGACAGGATTTCCCTTGTTTCTGTTGAGCAGTCCGAAAAGGCGAGACGAGACAGCCTTTCGACATGCATGAGCGAGTTCCTGGAATGTTCCCATGGCGTCTTTTGGCGAAAGTTTAACTGAAGCCTACTATAGTCTTTTAAACACTTCCTGCCAAAGCGTCGCTCCAACGCACCGGATAGAACTTCGCCTTTAATTTCCCCTCTGGTTTTTGGGCAGAGTATGAAGAATATCCGCTGCGTGTTCTCTTAGAAAAGTGGCAAGATCGCAGGCCTTAGCTTGGGAATCCCACCATTTGCGTCCACTGTTATAGAAAACTGAGTCTTGTACACTTGTTAGGACGTCTTTCCATCATACGTGGCTAGCTTTAGAGTGTGACGAGGAGACATAGGTAGGAATTTAAAACCGTGAGAATTATATCCAGCTGTCACTGGATTTCGACAAGCTGTCAACTTCCTTGGCTACAGCAGCAGAAACAGCGAACACGTCTAACTTTCTCGGTATTTCGCAGACAAAAGCAACCTTTATACTCTTACAAGATGAGTCAACGGAAATGCCGCCAAAGGAGAGTGAGCGCAACGAGTTTTTCCTGACCACTTTCACCGGCCGTACTGGGGTTCTTTTCCAAGAGAACGGGAAGTTTTCTAAGAACACACCCATGTTGTGTTGTTACAACTTCTTCCCTCCCAGGGTATGGGGGGGCTGTCGTAGAAGTCCAGCAAATTACTACTGCTATGGATAAATAAAATCAGCCAAAAAATGATTATGAAACACAAACATTTACAGTGTGCTGGTTTAAGTACCAAGGATTAAAACTGAAACTTTACATTGAGGTCTGTAAAAGGCAGATAATACAATTGCTAAACTTAATTATACACATATAGTATACAATCTTACAGCTTTCTTCTGCAAATAAGTGTACATTTTTAAAACCTTATATTGATTTATACATTTGTCGAGGCTGAAAAAGAAAGCCTTATTATTTATCCATTTATCCGTTTCTGGAAATCTCTCTGCGGAGACCCGAAACTTGATCCTGAATTACTGCATTTAGTGATATCAAAATAACCATAAACATTTGAATTGCCATCAACATAAGAAAAAACATTTCATTATGAATTTGTTTAACATCACCTGCGAAATAAACATAATTATTCCCTTTAGGCATCTCCGTATAAGGCTTTGACATAGTGAGATTGCCAACCGTAGATCTTCCTTTCTTCCCTAGGAAATTTACAATACATTTTCGGGCAACTCACTACCAAATATACGAGTCCCTGTAGAATGGACTGAGAATTTGACCTGTCTGTACGAGGCCAAAACTGACGTAACTGAAGTTCTTTGAAGGTACTGAATTTCTTTAGAAAATCTCATTCTACTGGAAAGGTTTAATAATGCATCCACCACAGTAACAGAAGTTATGTCTATTTCTGGAACAGCATCCGGATAACGGGGAAGCTATCTCTCCCCCCCACGTGTGATTGACAAAAGTTCACACATATCTATATTCAGCTCCTGAACTAATTTGGAAATAACCAATAATTTCCAACTATTTTTCAGGTCTTCCTGGCCTTTAAATAGCAGTTCTTTTGCTTTTAGAGAAGTGCTTTCTAAAGAACAATTTTGAGAGTTGGTAAATAAACGGGTGATGTCAAATCACTATTTCTCTTTGTAAGTGAGAATTTCTAGTCGTATCTAATGAAGGAAGAGAAGCTCATTCACCTCTTTGTCGGGCAGGAACAATGGTATGCCCCTCCGTTGTTCTTGGAGAACCAGCTTCCCTTTCTGGAAGCAGAATTCGTCGCGAATATGTAATTGCCTAATTAACGGGTGAGGGTAAATTTCCTCTGTGGCTATACACCTGTCATCCTCGCTTCTTTCATTGTATTTTTGCACGTTTAGTGTTTCGGTATTGACAGTTTCGCGTTTTCTGGATACCCCGGTTCATCAGCTCTTGACAAAAAGACTCCTTCATTTAGATTTTTGCTAATATTTTCGCAGTCCGATTCCTGAGTAAATAGCATTTGGTGTCGAATTTTTCCCAATTTCATTTTACGCATTCTCTTTTCGAAGTTATTTCGAATTCTTTCTGTTCTCTCCTAATTCGATCCTGCCTCTCTTGCTCTTCTTTTCTAATTCTGTCCTTCCTTTCTTCTTATTTTCTTTTAATTCTTTGCTTCCTCTCTTCTTTTTCTCTTTTAATTCTATCCTGTTCCTTTTTTCTCCCTCTCAAGCCTCACTGAAGTGATATTTTCTATTAGTCTTTTCACAAGTTCCTCCTCGAGGCTTCAGTTCTCATTAGCTGTCTTAGATCTGTTATCCTAAGCTCAGGTCCGACCGTTTCCCCTAACTCTTCAGCCAAGGTTTTAAGATCCTCTTTTGTAACTTTTGCTAAGAATGCCATGATATAACCACAAATTATTATAAAAATCTAACGACTCTCTCCCTCTCTCTCTATATATATATACACTGGTTATTATAAATTAAGGAAAAATCACAAAAATAGCAGTAACTCCCTCAAAAATAAGCCAAACCGTGTAAAATTTGAATATGTTGCCAAGTAAGAGTAGCTGAGTAAAACTGCAATATGCAAATTAGTGGTGTGCTGCACTCGGAATACGTCATCTGCGATGAGCATAAAAGTCCATGTTTGAGAGCAAGCCCACATATTTCACTGTGATAGTTATAAGGTATATCTCCCACATTCTTAGCGTGCCTTCGTGGTGTAATGGTCAGCACACTGAGCCGGTATTTCAGAGGTCCGTGGTTCGATTCCCGGCGAAGGAATTGCGTATTTTTCATGTCTCCTGCTTCGAAATAATCCTAATGTCTCTACAGTGGCGCCCGAACTAAAAGGGTTGTGGATGATGACTCTCCACACCCAGGATTTGGCGACTAGGTCCCCTAAAACCCTAGTCGCCCTTTAAAAAGGGGAGTATATAAGGTATATCTCCCACATTCTTAGCGTGCCTTCGTGGTGTAATGGTCAGCACACTGAGCCGGTATTTCAGAGGTCCGTGGTTCGATCCCCGGTGAAGGCAATGCATATTTTTCATCTTTCCTGCTTGTAATTAACCTAATGTCTCTACATAGTGACGTCAGAAATCTGAGATAGCCAATTCGTAAAATGACCTCCAGGCATCATTTGCCTTCTACGATGGAGAGCCATTGGGAGACTAGAGGCAGGACAAAGTCAAACAGAAGTGGCCACATGGTAAATGTTAGTCCTTCTGTGGTTCATAGACTTTGGAGGCAATTTCAAACCACAGATTCGGCATCTAGGAGGTTCAGCCAAGGACGGCCAACTGCTACGACGAGCGCCGATGACCGATATGTGACATTATGTGCACGCAGGAATAGAACCTCTACTCCGACTCTTCTTAGATCCTCCCTTGCTGCAGCCACCGGAAGCTTCGTGTCAGCGTTAACTGTGCTTAGAAGGCTTCACGAAGGTGGTCTGTATGGGAGGCGACCAGCCATTTGCGCGCCGCTCACGTCACGCCATAGGAGGGACCGTTTGCAGTGGGCACGACAACATGTCCACTGGACGCCTGATCAATGGTGGGCTGTTCTCTTTACGAATGAGTCCAGTTTTAGTCTGGAAATTGATAGTAGTTATTTGATATGGAGAGAACTTGGAACCCGTTATCATCCTTCAAACATCCGTGAAAGAGATGCATACGGAAGAGGCCGTGTCTGTGTTTGGGATGGCATCTCTTTGGGTGGACGCACATACATTCATGTCTTTCCAAGGGAAAACGTGAATGCTCAGGTTTATAGAGATGACATCCTTGATGCTTATGTGCGCCCATATGCCGGGACAATAGGCGATGTTTTCCTGTTACAGGACGACAACGCAAGACCACACAGGGTTCGCATCGTAGATGATTATCTTCTACAGGAAACAATTATACGCACTGCGTGGCGAGCTCGATCCCCAGATTTGAATCCTATCGAGGACAGTTGGGATGTTTTAAAGAGACGTCTAGCTGCTCTCAATCCGTCCACTCAGACCCTTGCAACTGCTTTGAAAGAGCAATGGCTCTCGCTCATTATGAAACTGATAGACCGCATAATTGAAACCATCACACATCGCTGTATGTGCTGTATTGCTTCTAGAGGTGATCATATTCCATATTGAAGGTACTTTTCCTATAGCAAACTGACACCTTCGATTTGCTTATTTTATACATGTGTTAATTTTTCTATTATCATAATTGTCTGGTAATTTCTTTTTATGTTATTTGATATCTGACTATGTATTGTATATTGTGGGTAAGTATTGTACATGTAACGTTTTCAGTAATCGTGATTTTTCCTTAATTTATGATAACCAGTATATATAGAGAGAATTTTTAAACAAATAGCAGTTTCAACTATGAGGAGCAACATTTACCCTTAAATTTTTTTACAACAGATTCAACTGATCTAAAACACAATTTCAAGACAATTTACACTATGATATGCACATTATGCGATCAATTTTAATTGTTCAACTTGAGGATTCAATACATTTTACATTCATATCATCAATTCATATCATTCATTCTAGATAAATTAAAGTATGCATTCAAAGATAAATTAAATTTATATATATATATATATATA